>JABUQX010109514.1:0-37139 GCA_015478945.1 Trachelipus rathkii
CGCTCTAGTTTCCCCGCTTAAGGACGTACTCTATACGCTATTTTCGAACCGTACTTCTTAGGTATACAAATACTTTCACCCTACGGAACTAGTAAGTGTGGAGGGGGCCATATCTATCGGAGGTACTTCATACTTATCATAATAAAATAAACGAAAATTATTGCGTGGTCTATTATTAGGCGTCGCTGCCATTATTATCTTAGAGCGATTTATCCAAAGGCACTTGTTCCAGTTTTCCAGTTCTTTATTAGGCCGTAACGTTATGGGTGAGGTAATCGTATCGTTCGTGTTATGTCAAATATAAAAGATATTCTCAAACGCACACAAATAATTTTAATATATTAACGGACAACGATGTGAATGGGATTAAATAAGGTATAATTCAAAAAAAATTCATTGTAAGAAAACTATCATTTTTCTAATTACTATTTTTTTTTCTTTAGGTTATTTTTAGTGACATATATCGGTTTTAGGTCGGTTTTTCATGTTAATTGTCTTTATTTATGGCTTCCTCGAGGATAGATATTTGGTGTGCTGCAGGTTTTAGAGGAGTGCGAGGGCTCCACTCCTCCATAGTTGAGTTTACTTATTTTTTAGATATCTTAGTTTACACTCAGCCGATCAGGGTTCAGATATGAGTTTTTTGAATTCAGTTATTGTGATCCGAGCCTGGCATAATGATATATTATATGACGTGGTTTATGATTATATATATAGGGACTAGTAAGGTGTTTTTATCTTCTTTTATATATATTTCAGTATATTGCATTGTGGTAACGTCATCTGTAGGTTTGGTATGACGGTTGGGCAGCAGTAGGATGAGTTCATAGGTGCGAGTACTGGGCGAGTTGGTTTGTAATAGGGTGTTATTTGTGTTTAATTTGATTGGTTAGTTATTATTTGGTTTTATTTCATGATTTTATTTTCTCTATTGTAAACATCTGTTTTTGGGGAGCTCGTATACGGTTTGTTCTTTTGATCCATCTGATATTAGTAGGAGAGGATTACGAGTTTTTTCGGGGTTTCGGCGGTTTATTTTCGTGGTGGGTTTGGGTTCATTGGTTGACTGACGTCGTCTGCCAGCTTTGTTATTTTCGTTTGGTTTTACGGTGCCCTTGAGTGTGTGGTGTGTGTGTGGTGTGGTGTGTGTGGTGGTGGTTGGGTGTGTGTGTGTTGGTCGGTCTTAGTTGTTCTGTTTTTTTACAGTTATTCGATATGCTTGCTGTTCTTTGCTTCTCCAGACATGTTATGCCGTGTAATTTTATAACCTCTTACATTCTCACGTATACGAGATTATGTTATACTTATTCTCTATATATACCTGTTTGACCTTTCTTTTTTCCCTTTTTCTTATTTATAATTATTTTCTTATATTTTATTAACTTATTGCATTGACCGCCTAATTATTTAACAAAAAAGCCCTGTCGGAGTTTTTTGTGTCCGCTTAAATAGGTTGGGGGTTTCTGGATGATAATTTTCGATTATCGTTGTGACATATTATGATATTATCATTACCATAGCTTAGTTAAAGGTATATGTGCCCCTATATAATATTTATATATTAGGTATTGATTATAACTACGCGGTATTATGTGTCAGTTCTGTTTTTATTAAAGGTTAGTTATGTATATAGTAGGGCGGTTAAACTAATGAGTATCAAGTTGACTGAGTACCTGGATTATATATTTTGTGCTAGTCTACCTTTTATCATTGGAGATCAGTATGGTTGAGATATAGTAGATTTATTTTGAGTAGAACTCATTATTATGAACTATATAAAAAAAGTTTTTATTGTTATGATAAATTATCTCCAAAGTATTAATATTGGTCATTTATATATAATACCATAAATAAGACTAAGAATGTATTTAAATAGAATAAAGGTTTAAATATATAATATATATATATATATATTAATAATATATATATTAATTATAATATTAATTAATATATATATGTATTAGCTATTCATTTGTTGAATTTCGACAAACCCGCAGAGATTTGTAAGACTTGGTTTTTTTCTTTCAATAAAGTAGGTTCTTAAAACAAATAAGTAAAAATATAATTTTTACACAATACTCTTAATACGCTAGACCACTAAATATGAGTTCGACCTGAAAAGGTTAAAAAGATTTAAGTAAGAAAAGATACATAATATTTATAATAGGTTTTTTGAAGCATATATATCGCCAAACTTGATTCTTTTGTTCAATTGAGGCCCCATTGTGAGTAATACCATTTTTCACCTTTTCCATCAAACTCATGTCTTTCATCAAACTAATTTTGTTGTTAGAAAGTGTAATAAATAATCTGAATATAATAATAATAAGAATAGATAATAATTGTATATTCCGATGTATTTGCACCTTTTTAACTTAACTGCTTATTGGGTAAGTAAAGCCCCAAAAACCTTATAAATAACCTAATACAACATTTGGTCCATTACTTTTTAATTTGAAACATTAAATAGTACCATTCCCTATAAACGCTCATTAATCTTCCGTTCTTGCGCATCCAAAAATGTTCCGCACTAATTTCTCCAAGTCAGTCCGCGAGCCCGATCATACTAAGTACAGGCAATTCACTTAACTTTACGGTCGTCATTGTATATATCAAATATTTTATTAGTTTTTAATTTTGAAAAAGATCTCTAAGCAGATGATGAAGTTACTGGTAGTGTCAGAAACATTATAGAAGCTGTACATCATCTGTCTGCAGTGTACACATATCTAAAGACAACCATATTTTCAGAATCATACACATATTCTGCCACTTTATTTTTGGTTCGATTTTTTCTTTCTCCTCTTTTTTTTCACTTGCCACAACATTTTTGAAGCAGACAATTTTCCGTAACTAAGTATCTGTCACGTCGTGACTTTTCGATTAATTGTTTTGTATAACTTGTCAGCAGATCCATCAGCTCTTTATCTGTTTGTTCTGTAAGGGTTGTGGGGAGTTTCAAAAAGCAAGAACATCTGTTTCACCTTCCTCATATCTGGTACCTCCGATTCACATGGCCTATTAGTATATCAATGTTTCTGGAAAGGGTCCCTCACTCATAAAAATTGTGCAAAGGATCAATGAAGTCAACATTTTAAGAAAGCTCATCAAAGAAGCTTGTCACTTTTGCTTTTGCGTTTAGTAGGCATTGAAGTCCATTTGCCAGCTTCTTGCAATGTCCTGGGCCTTCCACTAGCTTGTAAACTCTCCCTGCAACTGGTTTAGGTTTGGTGACACTCCTTTCTAAAAGAGTGGAAGCTCAATCCAGGGATATGTCTGATTTTTCGAGTGTTTTAAGTGATTGTTAATACCTTTCCAAAATTTTGCTTTTGAAACACAAGCATTAAATGAAGTGAAAAGTAGTCATTTGTCTTCTTAATGCTGTCGCCTTAACTACTTCAGAGTCTTTGTTGAAGTTAGGATGATTTTTGATAACAATTCCAAAATATAAATGAAATTAACTTTAACTACCAACAAGCAATCGAACTCGAAGACCATCTACTTTTTTCAAACTTTTTTAACAGTTTTTGTTGACCATGCGGTTTCTGAAGAAATTTCTTTCAGTGATTGCAATCTGGGAAGACTCTGACTGAAAATACCCATATATCTCATTTAATCACATTTTCATAAAAACCCAAATTTGTGATGCATGCCAATAACATTCAAAGACTAAGTTAAGGTTGGTGGATTTTGCACAATGCACCTACTTTGAATTAGGCGACTTCGCTTGATTTTGGTCTGGCAGTCCAATGTACTCCACTCTAACAGTAGCACATTATAGCCCTGCCTCTGACTTTAATTGAAAATTTTGTTTTCCAACGGCTGTTTCGGATTTTCTAAACCTTCGGCCTTTTTATTTGTTATGGGGATAAACCACAGGAATGACTCATTATTTTGAAGCTTCTTTTCATCGTATTTGATGCAGACATATCTTATTACTACTGACAGTTGGTCAAGTTTTTAGAATACTTGGGTCGTATCTAAAATAAGAAGAAAAAAATATGGGGGCATCTTGAGTTTCACTTA
This sequence comes from Trachelipus rathkii, assembly GCA_015478945.1. Lineage (NCBI taxonomy): Eukaryota > Metazoa > Arthropoda > Malacostraca > Isopoda > Trachelipodidae > Trachelipus > Trachelipus rathkii. The sequence continues at coordinate 4,027 of JABUQX010109514.1, forward strand.
TTATGTCCCGGAACACATGTTGTAAAGCCAAACTTACGAGTTCATTCTGAATAGGCAGCACTCATATATTTTGTTCTGCTTTTCTCATTCTCCAGGTGACTTTTAAGAAACGGGTCATACCTGGATAACAAATCAATAATATTGAAGAAGTTTCAGATTTACTTCAATAATGCGGGTTAAAAAATTTATATCGGTGTATATATATATATATATTAATATATATATAATAATATATATATATATATTATTATCAAATTGATTAATAGATTACATAATATAATAATAATAATGATAAATTAGATAATATAATTAAATATATAATAATGTAATAATAATATGATTAAAATCAATAATTAATGAAATAAATAATAATCTATTAATATAGAATGAAATGTTTAATTATATATAAAAATTATATAATTAGTAACTATCTGGCTGTAATTAATTAATAGTTAATTATAAATTAATAATTATTAAATTATAATTATAATTATTAATTAATATTTAAATCTAAAGTCAGCGTTCACATGCCTACTACTAGAAGTAGCACTCAAATCCATTGACTACACAAAACTACAGATAGACTATTCGTATGGATTAAGGAATATCATTTGTTTGGATACTCTCACTGGCAAACATTTTAATAAGTGGCGGAATAAAAGTTGGATAAAAGAAAAAGGAGAGAATAGAGATTACTGTGGGAAAAAAAAATACAAAAAAAAAAAAAACAATATACAAACAAAGGCTATTTTTTTGGGGGGGGGAGCTCGAGCCGGCGGCGGGACATACAGTATATATACTATATATTACATTTGGAAACCACGGCAATGTAGGGGGCTCGAGCGTTGCTACGGGGAACAACAGCGGAGTGGAGGCGCTTTTTCCATACCGTAGTGTGATGGTGGCGAGGAACTCCACAGCCGGTATCAGCCGTGTTATTATCAACGTGAGGTTCCGTACAGAAAGTGTCAACCCGCATGTGAGGGAGAAATGTAGTTCCTACCCTTGTCACTGGCGAAGCACCCCTTATGTTCCCGGTTCTTTCATAACCGGGTCACTCGCTGCATGAGGTAGGCCTGTCTTCTTACGGGTTCTTTTAAGGTTCGCTCCGCGAGACCCCGACTCCTGCCCCATCGTTGGTGCGGTTTTATGTGGTTTTGGGGTATTTTCTTACAATTTAACACACCACTTACTTAGAGAGTAAATTGAGGATGAGGTTGATAAGTCTGTAGTTATACTGTTCTAACACGAGTAAAGCGTATGTATATAAAGGTCTTCTAAATAGGACCTCCTCTAGCTCATATTACTTTCCTTTTGGGATAGATAGCCGTCTTGACAGGCTATAGGTGAGTGGTCATTTAAACGAAATAAAATTATCTTTATTTTTTGAGTTTTTTTTACATGTTCCACTTACAAATCTAGATAAGTTCTGAACCTGGATTAAGGATTTGCACCAAACAATGTATGTCCTTTTACCTGTAGCTATGTGGTAAGTTTTTTGAAGATTTTTTTTTTTTTTTTATTTTTTTTTTTTTTTTTTTTTTTTATCTTTTTTTTTCCTGTTGTTTTTTAACATTTCACGCATCTACAAATTTTCCACCCAGCATTTGGCCAAGCAATGGTACTTCCTTTTATTCCCAGCGCATGTTGTAGTGTTTTTATATAGATATGTTGGATATTCGCCTCCTGGTGGATCTTCTAAATAATAAACAGAAAATTTGTAAGACAAAGATACAGGAGCTCGTTCACAAAACATGACTTAAATTCTTTGCCAAGATAAAAAAAAGAACAAATAAATGAGAAATTTATTTTCATACATATTTCAATTTTGAAATACAGTGAGTTCGACACCCCCGTAATCAGCTCATATCACTTTGATTATATTAGGTATTAACGCACTATTAGGAAACAACATTTCATTTACATTACGGGTTCAATTTCAGTATTAAGATGAGTTGCTTTTGTCTATACTTCCATTGAAATGTGTAAAGTGATATATTTATGACATTTTTAAAACCTCTCTTTAACGCAAAAGAATCAATATAAAAATAAATTTAAATTGAATTTTAAATTAGAAAAAAAAGGCGTGAATGGCAGTTCTTGCTGCATAATTATTGAAATACGGAATTATAAATACAGTCTAAACTCTTTTTTTTATTGTGGTTGGCGAAATCATAAAGTACACCTATATATATTAGTAAACTACTATTATATAGTATATATATTACCTATATTCACATATATAAGCCATTATTATTATATATATATATCTCACTTACCTCTAGGCGGGGTATATATCGTCATCCGTAATTAGTCACATGATATAAGTAGTTGCCTTATATAAATATAATATATATATATAATATATCTATATTATATCTTCTCTATATATTCATGAATAATTGCGTGATCTGGAGACTTCAACGGATCACTCCTGTCCTCGTAACGTAGTACTGATGACGTTAATATAATAATATACTTACTTCAATAAGGGCAAGGTCCAAATACTTTCTTAGGGCTCGGGCCCATTTCACCAACCCCTAAAGATGGACATAATATTCTTAACTTTCAGCCATTTTGATGGAAAAGAAAGCAAAACTGTAGCTTTTTCGCTTCTAAAATGTCGTTTTCTTTGATGTTTTTTCCTGCTGTCGTAGTCCTCTTTAGGAATTTCAATTTTTTCAAAACCTTTTGTTTTTGGACCATTATTCCTTCTCAACTTCTACTATTATTTGTCGAAATGAACTTCAAACTTTGAAATATACATAGATGGGTCCATTAGCTACACAATGCACGAAATGAGAAATGCTACTTTTCTAAAGAAGACCATTCGGAATCCGTAAGCTCTCCTTATAAGTCTTATAATTAAAATCAGAAGAAATCATCTTTGTTGCACTACGGAACACTCTCTCCAGCATACCTAGGTTTTTCTTAAATAAGGGGCTCAACCTTGTGCACAATACTCTAATACTGACCTAAATTAGCTATTATACAGCTACTAATACTTTGTTAGTTTTGTAAACTATATTGCGATTTATATACTTAACATCTATTAGCTTTATTCCTTGCTTCCAAGAACTGATTAGCTACTTTCGTTGATTCCTAATCCATCTAAATTTTTTTTTTTGGGTCCACAGACTCAAGCGCATCCCATTCATATCGTAGTTAAATATTCTATTGAGTTACCTAATGAAGAACCTTTTACTTCTTTTACTATTAAAATTTAATTTGCCACTTATCTGTCAACAATAAAGAGTTTATCAAGATCATTTGAATTTTTATATATCTATCATATTCTTCTTTCTAAGGTAGCCACTTTGGATCATCTGCGATCTTCGAAACAGAACACCAAATTTAAGCAACCTTGATGTAAAATTTGTAATACAATATATATATATATATATATAATATATAATATATATATTATATAATATATATCTATTATATATATATATATATATTATATATATATATATATATATAATATATATATATTATATAGTATATATATATATATTATATATGTATATATATTACCTTTTTTTTGTCCCAAAAAGTAAGTGTAGTCTTGGTGTATTTAATATAATTGTAAATTTGGACTTTACCTGAAATTACAAGTTTATCTCCTTCGAAGCATGACCCATGCAAGGTTACATCAACAGCGTCCAATACTTTACTTCCCATTGTTCATAGCAGTACAGAAGTCATTTAAATATACAGAGTGTGCTTTAGGTTCAAGTGTTTATATGAGATATTTCTTCTATGTTTTCGATCCTCGTACCAAAATGATGATCCCTTTTCATGTAGTGATTTTTCCTCTAGCTGGCCCACAACTTGTTGTTTGTGGGGCACTTGGAAAGATCACAGCTCTATCTGGAGCATATTCTGCAAGTTTCAATAAATGTGAGAAGCTTCTCAAACGTTGTTGTAGATTTGGCGCCAGGTTATCGTGGTTTCAGCACTCAATTTCCGTCCTGGCAAACCATGCTTCTTGTTCTGATTCGCTGACACTCGGTTCTTTCGACACGCTCGTCTCCACAGGACCTATACTTTGTTAAAAAAGATGTGATTAACTGTCGTCTCTGAAATTGTAACACATATGCTTTCCTTGGCACACAAACCACAAACTCATCCCTAAACAGTCTTATAGTGCAATTGTTTCTTCTCCCGGACGATGCAGTCGCCTGCGGGCCTCCTTGGGGAATTGCGATTTATGGTAAGGCGAGCAGGGGTGGGTTAGGTTGTAATAAGTCTTCATTTAATATTATAGACAAGTTTATATTTGTAGAGTGTGAGTAATGCTTAATAGTTTCTTTTTTTCTTCTTACTTTTTTATTGTATTTTTTTTTTTTGCCCTCCGTTTTGAAAGGGCACTGCCCGTGAGCAAAGGTATCATATGTAAAAAAAAAAAAAAAAAAAAAAAAAAAAAATATATATATATAAATATAAAAAAATATATAAAAATATATATTATAAAATATATATATCATATATATATATTATATAGTATATAATATATATATATATAAATAATATATTATATTATATATATATATATATATATATTATAGAGAGAGAGAGAGAGGAGAGAGAGAGCTCTCTCTGTAGTTTTCATCGAAAAGTGCTCATCTCTTACCGCCGTGCGCCTCTCCGGCTTCCTGCCCCCCGCACCGCGGGGCCTGCGGGGGCGTTATTTACGCCACTGAGTATGTAACGTATACTGCAAAAGTTCATATGTACGAAAAACTGCAAAGGGTATTTACCAAAAACTGATAAAGGTCGTATGTACAGTAAACTGCAAAATGTCATATTTACCGAAAGCTGCAAAAGGTCGTGTGTACCAAAATTGTTATTTTTTGGTGCATGCGTGTGTACTATGCAATTTAACCAACTATGCATTTACATCTTATTACTTTGTGTACAACTCTGTTGCTGATAATCTGAGATAACTTTTCACCCCTTTCAGTAGGCTATAACTGGTTATTTGGAGAAAAATACAAATGCACCAAAACCATAATTTCATCTTCTGTACAGCTGGAGAAATTAGTTGCTGAACAGTTTTCTTTTCAAATATTTTAATGATGTGAAATTATGTTTGCAACCATAATGCAAACTATAGTTTTGCATTGACAACGTGAAGTGCTAGGTAAGCTTTATTCTTTATTGTCATGGCAATACAATAGTTTGCACCATGGTTGCAAACATAAATTCAAATGATTAAGATATTTGAAAAGAAACAAAACTGTTCAGGAACTAATTTCCCCAGCTGTACATACATCCCTTTGCTGTATCAATGAATTAGTGCTGCACCTCTTTCCTTTTCTGATTTCCTTCCCCTCCCCTCCCCTCCTTACCTTACACGTATGGTGGTATCTAAAACAAGACGTGTGGACTTTGTGACCTCTTTACCTTACACGTATGGTGGTATCTAAAACAAGACGTGTGGACTTTGTGAATTGTAACTTTCACACAGAATGATTTCCCAAATAATGCAATAATGCCACCATTGCTTACCTGAGCTAAATCATCATAAAAGCTGATAAAATTCAACAACTCTATATAGTAGCACAACATTATAATTGATCAGTGGTATCGATAGCATAATATTTTAAATTGAAAATTTCATTCGATATATTTTTTTTAAATTTATATTATTTATATTATAATTATAGGCATACGTTAGTATAGTATAACATATCTCCTAATATAATAATATATTGCGATATATACTTATATTCTGCTGACTTGTTTTCTAACTAGGCTGCCAGTATACACCAGCTAATACCCTTTACTACTACTTCTGTGTAGTACTCTTGTTACTATAGTATTATATATATAGAGAATTTTATAAATCATCACAATATACACCTTAGAAATATATCACCTTCGGTTTTATGGGTTATATTCTTGTTATATGATGTAATAAAATGAATACCGTTTGATAATTACTTTAAAACAGAGAGAGAGATACACTAAATTATAATAATTCTATTATTAATAATAGTATATATATAAGCATAATATATATATACGTTAAAATGTTACATTTTTTTAACGTATTACGTATCATATATACTATTCTACCATCATGACCTTAGCCCTACGTTTATTTAATATTATAACTTGTATTTAAAAACTTATAGTGTTCTTCTCCTCAGTGCTTAATAACTAAAATATTTGAGTCAGTTCTCATGTTTACTAATTTAAATCTATCTACTTAATATAAATTCTTTCCAAATCAAAAAACATCTGTGTGTATTCAAAATCTTTGAGAATAAATGTATATTAGTATTTATTATGACCATACTTTCCACATTTACTGAAGACTCCATGAATGTACTTGTAGTAAGTAAAGTCAGGTATAGGGTTTCTTGGGTCAGGCATAGGATCCTTTTGTATCTTCTAGCTTATTGATATGAGAGTCTTAAAATCACACTATAGATATATTTGAAATCGAGTAACTTGATTACTCTATATCTTTTTATCTCGTCAGCCTTCTTCTTGAAGAGTAATGATTAATAATATTTTGGTGATCCTAACTCGTCAAATTAGCTAGTGTCATATTTAGTTTTCATATATAATTATATCTTGCACTTATTAGTAGATATATAGCAATTCTATTTAATATATCTAAGGCATGAATCTACGCTCAAAGATGGAAATTAAGCAGGGATGTATGTATTGAATCAGTTAAGGAATGCTGCTATGGTCAACCAATTACTCCGTTAATTTCTTTGATAGGACCTTCTCCTCTCTTCTACCTGTTCTCTCAGTCACTGTATTTCACTCTAATAAAACGGCAACTATCCTTTCTTGACTCTCTCTTCCTCGATCCCAATCATTCCCATGACTAAATATCTTACATAAAGACGAACACATTAAATTAAGCAATGTATTCTGATATCCAATATATGACAAAAATAACCACAAAATACAAAGAAGGTAACGACTGAAACAAAGATATCACATATTAAATAATTATTTAAAACCGACACGCACCATACTCGTGTTATACTCCTTATCAAAAAACTAACTCATATATACTTTGTCACCGTTCACTATACCCATTTCTTAATTCACCAAAATTTACAAAATAAAATCCAACATCCTCACTAACTTAAATAAAAAAAACATCTCGTATACTATATAAAAATACTAATACATCTGGCCAAGCATCAAGAATTAGCATTACAACTGTAAGCTGCGAGCCACATAAAGCATTCTCGTTTCTCACATGTATAATCGATGACCGAATATAACGACTATTCACCAATTATCAACCTCAGGTTTTCTTTCTACAGTACCTTTATTAAACAAGCACACACACATGCTTATGAAAACATTTACAAATCAATAATGCTTTTATCAGATTGATGCTTGTGCTTAAATTCGTCAAAATACGATAATATGTCGTAGCATTTAAATTATAGTCTTTTTTTCATGATATAATCCGTCATCATCATACAAGCGCAAATAACGGAAAAAATCGAAGTAGAGGAGCCGTCATCTGTTTCCACAATAACAAAAATTACATCATAACCTAAACATTATGGCCTAACAAAGTCAAAGGACACTCATGGCGAGAAGCCAATTCTAGAGACAAAGCCCTTCCTACACCCTAACCTCTCATGTCCTTTCCATCCAACAAACACAATTTCACACCCACAAATAGTCCATACGTCTCTTCATAACCAGCTTCCTTCTTAGCTTACGGAGTATTCCAGTTACATACAAGACAGCAAGTAGAGACTTAAGAACGCTACCGTTACTAAAACGCTAAATCCATCGACAGTCTAACCGCATCGTTCTCGTTCTCATACTTAAGTATCGTCTTTAAAAAATTTAATTCTTCGTGGAACGTGTTCACCGAGCCTGTTACCGGGGAGAACGGATTCATCTACATATTTTTTTTTTCGGCTTTATTCTAAATCATCGCAGAGGAATAGCTTACAAGCAGTAAACCAAGAAACAAAGGTCAGCTTATGACTGAAGACATGCCACATGTTAAACCCAAAGCCATAAACCCAGGTCAAAGAAAAAGGAAAAATAACAAAAACAAAAAAATACATTATCCCCGCATTTCCTAAATGCAAAGCAGGTGAGTGGTATCGTAGGGCCCGCAATCTCCGCGGTAGCGATTACGGCACTTGCCCTTTAGTCTCCTCTACGAACACAGAACACACCTCCCGATAGTGTGAGACTTTACTTCTTTGGCATTTAACTAGGCCTACAACAAAAATATTCTCGGGATTTATGAAAAACAAAAACAGGTGTCTGTAATAATTATTATTATTCATGTATTATTATTCTTAATTAATTTAACTTAATTTTTTTTGTGGTCTGTTTTTTTTTTTTTTCCCCAGCCCGCATGAACTAATCAAACACTGTCCATAGATTAAAAGTATGTAATGTTTAATAAGGCGGTGAACGACGCGAATCAAGTTACCAATCATACAATATTCGCTGCCCAGGATGTGGAAGGGTGAAGTGGTAATTTAATACCATCTTATTCGAGATTCTCGAGCGCTTCTCCAGTCGTTGCTTGAGCCGGTCAACCGTAACCCTTGCTCGTGCATTCAACAGTTCCCCCTTGCTTATTACCATAGCGAGCACCACACCATTGAGTTCGTGGGTTCACCCTCCCATGATTGGGGGTTCCCATGTACATGCAACCGAGAACGGCTCCCGAGAGGGGAAGCCAAGACAGGCACGTGAGAATGCGATCACAGGTGTCGAGTGCCTCATTACCATACTCGCCGCTGACCGCCTGGCCATCACCCCTAGCTACAGATGCTCTCCATCTCTTTATGCAAGTCGAGAGCGCTTTCCCTCCACTTGGCTCTTGGCAGTCATGTTGGGGAAGGTTCAGGTGCAGGATGCCAGGCGCGCAACCTTCGGCAATGTCAAACCGCGTTCTTGCCGCTGTCTTCATCTCTGTAGGAAGAGTCGCCTCACTGGAGGGTGTTCGCCAAGGCTGCGATTGCGTCTTGGTCATTTAAATCAAGTAAAACAAATCTCACTCATATTACCTGGATTCTCATAGTATGTTCTGCGGGGGGGTATTACCCCCGATCCTGGCTCCATATGTCGATCTCTTCGCATTTGTCCTCTCACTGTCTCATTCTACCTCCTTGTGGGAATTTGCGTTGGCCATCAAAGACTATCGAACAAGTATATTTCTCCGCCTTCAGTGAACGTGCTTACCACGCCTAAGGATATTAGCATCTTCAAGCAATCGCCCTTCAAGCACATCTTGTCCGAATCCATCTCAAATTTCTCATAGGTGATCGTATTTCTGTCCATTATTCTACTCGTAAGAGAAAATCTAACCATCTCAGCCCCCTCGATCTCGTCATATCTTGGCGTTTCGTTTCCGTGTCTGCGCCGGTTTTACCCTGTCGCTAGTAATTCCTCACGTATACACGGGTCTAAGCGTCCATTCCTTGTGTTATGCTGATGGGAAGGATGTTACCTTGTAAAGGTTAATTCACAATAAAACCATTCCACATTATCGAGCGTTTTAACAGCCATGCCTACAACTAACACACATGAAGAATTCATTTTACTAATATGAATCAGGGTTAGTCAGATACCAGGTAAGAAATCAAAGCTAGCTATGAAGGTATAGAGACAGTAAAAACATGAGTTTAAATATATTAAAGTAAATACGCTAAATAGATTATCATAAAAAATAGATAGACACTATATATATAAAGTATCGAAGTATATTATCCTAAAATGCTTTTTAACAGGAAAGCATGTTTTTTCCTCAAAACCTGGAATGAAAACGAAACCTCTGTATGAAGTGTAGAGTTCACAGCACCACAGTCTAATGTGGAGCACCTTTTTTCGCGTAGCATTTTCAATGGAAGTATTTAAGATAGGATATGATAATTAATCAACTTACATATTAAATTCTAAACAATAAGGAATTAAGCGTCAAAAATTTAAAGGTCTGATGAGATGTAAAAAGATGAAAAATGATAGTAATGAGAGAGTTTGAGAAACAACATATGAGTCAAGTGTTTATTTTCTTTCTTTATTGAGCCAATGTACATTTTCATGTCGGTTTAACATTAGTAATTTAAAAAACTTTTAAAGTTAAAAAGCTAAAAAATCAAACAATAAAGTTTTTCCATTACTACATATAAATTATAGTGTTTTTGTTTCATTTCAGTGAGAGCAATGTCTCAGTAATATGAAGTTGTTAACATAGTTTTTATAAGGGTCGCTGAGTATAGAAATCGATGATAAGCTCTTTCATTATTATAATAATAAATGTTTATATGATAATGGAAAATAAAAAACTGAATAAGAAATCAAGATCATGATTGCAATGGATATTGTGATAAGAGTAAAGTCATCTTTGAATGCTAACTTAAATAGGGTATTTGATTTAATAGTATATGTATATGTAGCTTTATAGTATAGATCACTTTTTATCCTCTTTCATTTCCCGCAGGAATATTTGCCGCCCTGCCGGGGGTAATCTATGGTAACGACCCTGACGTGGCGATTAGACGCGAGTAAGTATGGACACTCTCGGTCGTGAACATTGGTCGCCAGGAGTCAGTGCAGTCATCAACCAGCGGGACAATCATTGGGCTGTCCTCTTCTTGCCCCCAGACGGGCCGCATTCCCAAGATCCCTCGTCGGGAGGGAACGTCTTGAAGCGGACCAGAGCGTATGCCCGGTCACCGCGGGCGGAGGCACCCCGGGCCCGGGATCCAGTCCACTCTTGTTGCTACGTACTTTATACGTATCTGTTCATTGGGGCTTCGTAGTGTATCTGTCTTCTAGCCGAGCACCGGTATGGTAGAACGGAAACAGAACTTGTTGAATCACGGCGCCGCTGGTGATTCACCAACGTTCAATGAAACGACAGATAAGGATTCTCCGGGACAACTGCATTCGAGTATCTGTAATATATGACATCCCTGTCTTTTTGAGCGGCTGTTGATTTCTGGATATCATGAAACATACTTTTGTTGTCTTAGATTGGGGTTACGATAAGAGAGGTAATTGCTTCATCTGTTAGTGTTGGGATCATCACTCATCTACAATGACTGAATTTCTCATATACTCATGACTTACGAGAGCGGTTACAGTATCAAATAAATGAGAAGAAATCGTCACTCCACGCCAACAGTCAAGTCGACTCAAATAATAGATATCCACCTTCAAAGGTTGATTGCGCTTTTTACAACATTCTAATCTCTGAAGGCCAATAAGAATGCTGAGGTGCTAACAAGTCTAAAGGATGATACTTAAGCTTGATTTATGTAGGCCTCGATCGGACGTGCTTGAAGCTTTGTATGGTAAATGTATAGTACGAGTTGCATATTGATGTTTATAATAAGTGTCATCGCTGTTAGTAAAATGTGTAAATATTACAGATATCTTTAGATATGTACTGTGTGTAATACATTGTTCTTAGAGTGCGGAAAGCTAACGCATAGTAGGGCACGGCAGTTTCTAGCATTGTGATATCCCTAATTAGAGCTACGCAACTTTGATACATCACTAGTACCCCCTCCAGACAAAAAAAATACTCGGAAAATGCTTGCGCCTCAGAGCATAACGCTGTAACAAGTGCTCGTCTCCCTAAGACTCGTATGGCCCGCTTTCCTTTCTTTTACTCTTCTTAATTCATACTTTAATACACATCGCTATTGCTTGGGGTCACGATAGCGCCATAATATTTAGGCGGGGCATATCACCTCATCTGAGAGGGCGGAGTTTTTGAGAGAGTGATAGCTATACGTTACACAGGCTTGAAATAAAAAAAGGTTGTAGCATCAGTGTCAGATTGAGTACTCATTGGGCATAACTGCGCGACTGACACTTGCACGCTGAACTGGAACTCTCGAGTTTGGACCACTCACACTTGAGACTACACTCCTCCCCCCCAGTGATGGAGAATGCTGAGAGTAGAACAACTTTAACTAACTTCGAAACCAAAAAATACTCTAGGTGATGATGATCCGTTGTCGCCGTGTTCACTCATATATTCCAACCTGGAATTCGCGATAAGACTAATGTTAGTCCCTCTAATCACTCGAACGACAACACAGGATTAAGCACTCTACTATCACTTGGAGGCCTCTAATGCTCTCTTCAACGGTTCACCAGCTTTTATTGGGGGCGGACCTATCCAATCACACAGGCCATAAGTTTTCATTTCACTCCCCATCTGCGACCGCTAATCTGCACAGAACAATACTAACTGAATTGGCGCTAGACTACATCCGCCATGGTACTGCCTGGCAAGGCTCGTATCACCAGTACCTGGAAAGATAATACAGTTGTGGTGTTGTTTGACCTGTATGTAAATGATGTGAATGCAAATGTGCGTGGTTACAGTGTAACATCAGCGGTCCCGTGTCGTGTTCAGATAAATAATTGACTGCTGTGCGTAAGCTAACAGATAGTGGCTAGTAAAAATTCTGGTGTGAGGTCAGTTACACTTCGCGTCATTGAGATTAGTGGAGAATAGGTGTATTAGAATATGGTAGGAAAAGATATTCCATTAACATGTGTTATTCATCTGCCATTAGGTTGCTAGGTAACAAAATTAATGGTTTACTTTTTGTCTTTTGTTGCTTAAACCGAATCCTTCCAGTACTAGTCATCCACAGAATTTTCAATACTCTTTCGTGGGGTTGTATGTACAGTCAAGTGTGGTAAGACTACAAACACATGTTGACTGTGCTACAAGTGTAAAGCTAAGCTGTGTCAATGTTTGTTATGCTGTCACAAAATAATTTCTAAGTAGGAAACAATTTTAGGTCAATAGATCGATGACGTGTGTAACGTAACTAAAATTCAATAGTTCATCAACCTCGTTATAGTGACAGGTCGTAATCTCTCGTGTGTGGAAGTACTAAGATTCTCGTCGTTGCGGTCGTCAAGTGTACCATTAGAGTTCAAGTGGTTCTTAAAATAATTTACAAAGTTGTTGAATTGTTTAATTTTGCTGTATGACCCTTTATAATGATCTGCTTGTTTGATAATCTCAACACACTTTATAATTACAGACAATGGATACCAAGTGAAACCCCTGCTTTCAAGTCAAACTCGCCTTAACTAGATAGTTTTTATCTAATGCTAACGTAAGAACTTAGGTAATTCTCAATTCACTACCTGTAATTAATTATAATACATAGTAAACTTGATACAATGAGTTAAATAGATCTTTTGACAACTAACATTATATAGATAATATGTTACATCATTACTATATATGGTATTATAGTAGACTGATATATCGTGATATAATAATCAGTTAACGTTCGACGCCACAATCATGTGACATTTACTGAAGCCGTTGTGGAAGTAGGACGGTGAAAGGACCACGGAAGTGGTGTGCCTGGCAAGTACATTCTGTCCTCAGGGTGGCAATTAGTCCATGCTATAAAGCCAAAATAGTTGTTTCCAAAAGGAGAGTAGTTCGTCTTAGGTAAGAGTTGCGACAACTGAGTGGCTTAGAAGCAATGGAGAACGAAGAGGGTGGCAAGTGTAACAGATGGTGACACGTGAACACTTGATTTGGAGGACTGTCTTTTCGCGTCAAATGTGCAGGTCAGCAGAACGGATTTCTATGACAATGCTAGGATAGTGGCGATTAAGGTCTTAGTGAAGAAGTCGACTCATGTGCGCTGACAGTCGAGAATTCAAGTATACGTCCTCTGCAAGGCGACACTCATTATTGTTTGCTGGGAAGAATCGATCAATAAGTTAGGGAATGAATAGGCAAGAAATCCACATAGTGAAAAGAGTTTGTCTATTCCTAACACGAATGCCACGTTATAGTGATAAAACGGCCATTGTCTTTGAAGTTGGTACGGGAAGATAGGACTAGATGAGGGTGCACTAGTATGCCACAGCAACCAGAATGAAATTCTTTTGGTTGAATTTAAGCCTATGTGGAAAGCATTGAATCGACACTTGCTCTATTGTTCCTATCCCATGTATAGATTACAGTATGAAATAGATAAATGCATTTAAGCATCATAGGAATGTAAATTTGGCACTCCGCTCACGAGCATAAGGGGCCAATTTTAAGTGTTAACCATAGTTAAATATGATAGCTATTCATGTATCCTTGTTATTTAGATCATTCACGAATTGTTATATGATTTTTTTTCGTTGAATTACGCGCTCAAACAGCGATATTCATTATGTATATAATTTATTATTATATTATTATTATTAATCTAGTTATTATTCTTATGTAATTATAATTAATTATTGATTAAGTAATGCATCAAACGAAAAACTTAGGTAGTAGACCCACCGAGTATTTATCCATGTTTTACTTTCGTATTTTGCTCAATTTTTTCTGTTCTCTTTACTAACATTAAAATTTAGCGTTCAAGCCCCTATGCTGAACCGAAGGGAGAGGCGACATCGTAATGTCACGTCGTAGAGTGGGGGGCACAAGTACACCTATTTCAATGACTTAATGCCGAAGGGCCAAAGAGCTTTCTCATCGATGGTTCCTCCTTACTGTTATAGGTTCTTAGTAACTTCTGTGGGTGTCATTATATCCTTTTGACTTCTCTCTTACTTGTTATTTAAGTTGGTGCATCGTAGCGATGCCCACACGATACTGCAACGGCCTCGCAGGCCACCAAGGCGAAAGTAAGTGCTTTGTCCTCAGAGAACGGCTTGGAGGCAAGGGTTTTACTCATTCTACGGGAGGTCACCGCGCAGTATCGCCGCACTGGTCCAATGAGTGAATTGCGGTTTCCACTGATTCGTGGTTCCAGAGGTGCCTGAATACACCAAAGTAGGGGGCCGGGTCTCCTGTCAGGAAGCCACCGCTCGCTCACTCGATGTGCGGATTCTCCCTCTCCTCCCTCTCCTGCTGTCCCAATTCTCATTCCTGTTTTTGGGGGGATACTGTAATGTACTGAACTACGTGTATGTAAACATCGGTATTCAACTACTACGGCTGGAACATACGTATATTGACGAGATAGAGGTCGAAAGGTACCATAGTAATTAGCGTCCGATGCACCATGAGTAGCGTTCGACCCCAGGGCACAGCCGGTCCGCCACACTCCAACGGGTTTTAGGAATAGCAACTGGCCACGATTATCACTTTGCTTCATCCAAATCATTCCGTATTCAAAACAATATGCCTGGGGATGTATAAAATGATTATATACATGGCAGCCACCTTCCACAGGGTAGATGATTACTATTACTTCGGACCAGTTGAAGATACATCAGATGACTCACATTTCTAGAACTGTTTTAAGGATTTCCACCCTAATCAGTTGTGAGGCAGTTGGGCGCGCTGATTATCCACTTTCCGCAACCGTTGGAGAGGAGTTATCAAACATGAAGGTCTATACCTAATGGATCATAGGTCTTATCGAGAGAGCATTCACCACTATCCTACGTAACTACTCATAAAGCCTGCGGACGGAAAATAAAAATATAAAGTGTTATAATTAATAGTTTTGCGTAGCTTCACGGAGCCCGGAAGCAACTACCAGTCCGACCCTATTCCCAAGGATTCATATTGTCAGTGTCATGTTGAGTATAAATGTAGTTTTTATTATTAGTTAGCCTGCCACACTCAATACAGATAGAATTATATAGTGGTATCCATTACTACATAGTTACAGCAATAAGAAAATGATTGCGTAACTAACGGCTATCTTCAATGCCCACCGCGCACTTATACTGTTTAAGCCCGATTTGTTCACAACATGAAGGGAGTTTCTCGTCTCTCCATACGCTTGCCCCTAACTTGTAACCTTCACCGCTCTCGCTGCTTGCTCCTAACTGTGCATAAGGAGAGTCCTAACATTCCCGTCCCACATCATTATGCTGTGTTATTGCCTTATGGTTCCACTTTTTTCCTTTCTATTTTATAATCTTGAAATGGATTGTTATAGATTGAGTTTTATTTTCCATGCCAGTATGATGAATCAGTGCGTGCTTTTTTCACACTTAATTAACTTGTGTATGTCGTTGGTAGAATTAAAAAAGTTTTCTGTTTGTCGGGGGGGGCAGTACATATATATTATGCTGTTGACATATTACGCGCCTGCTTAGTCATTGATATTAGCTAATATAGGAGATGGATTCATCCTTTAACTCCATTTCTATATAATTAGAGCTATTCCCTTAGCTTCTTAGTTATAGCATTACCCCAGGGTTGTCAGGTGCATTTCAGCGCAGCTGAGATTTTTTTCCTGCAGGGGCGGAAGTGTGACTGAATTACACTGTAAGAGCATATAGTAATCGGTCCGCGGATCTCCGGCTTGTCTCGGCACGGTTCTATAGATATTCTTTCTACGGACCCTATATCATTAGGACACTTAAATGAATATTACTCATGGTCCATCGTCCATTTTTTCCGCCAATTAATAGACGTACCTCTTCCGCCGAAACTAGCATCCGGTACTTCAGCTATGTTTTGGGTTGACAACAGTTAGGAGGCGGGATGGGCTCGCAAGATCGTGTCCAGCCTGGATTAAATTACCCACTGAACCTCTTTGACCCCCGGTGCATGTTGGATATAGTTGTGCACTTTATTATATGTTTGGACCTTTCTCCTAAGACTAGTCTAATCAACAATCAAGAGGTCGAGAATCTTGAATCTATCTGACTGTGTTTGTTTCCAGTTCTGATCGAGATGCAACTTGATTTAGCCACAGAAGCAAGACTCCTTCTTTTTATGTTTTGTCGGAAAAAGGTAAATAATGAATAAATAACATTTATAAATTTCTTTGCCTTTCTATTTGAGCTCACAACACCAGCTCTCTTAGTTTGCAACACTTGAAATAAAATTACTCTTATTTGAGTTATTAACGCGGAAAGATAGCTATTGATGTGTACTTTGAATATAATATCTTTAAGTCGTTCCATGACGCATGCTCTATTGACTTTTCTCTTGTTCACTCTATACGATTATCTTAGGCTCGTGAAAGGTTAGTGTTGTTTTGACAATCAGACTAATCGTAAGGCTCAGGTAAGTAGGGTGTCGCTTTAATCTCTATGAAGCTACTATTGAATTTCTGGTTCTGTTATTGGATTACTTGGTTGTTTTTCTACATACTTATGATACTACCTGTGTTATGCGCCGGTTCGGATAGTAGTCAGTTCAGCTTGTAGTTTGCTCGGTATTTTTCGCCATTCTTAAATAAAATCAGACACTAGTCTACGATAGTAGTGCAGCATGGGGGATATATGAGTTTATGTCTTTTTTATTGCCTCTCGGGGTGAGGACGGTGGAATCTATGATGTTGTAATCCTATATAATAAGTTCATCTGCAACACTTTTTTTTGTGTATTCTCTAAATACAAATTCTCTACTTCCAGCGGTCCACTGCATTGTCTTGTTACATTCTCTTTTCTTTATCTCAGCAGCATGTTGCGTTGTTGTATTATGGTTTTCGTATTAACGGTATGGTGTTAGCGGTCTTACGCGAGAGCTCCGTATGCACACTGGCGGCGGGGTGACTAATCGCCTTCTATCATCTGTGATGTAATCAGGTGACCTTAACATGCTAGTATCTGACTCTCCTAGGATCTTTGTCCGGAGCTCTTTTTTTGGCACTTTTGTCATATACGACGAATAGATAAAGAGACTCGGCAATATCTCGATAAACTTGAGGGCTGCCCTACGCATGCTCTAACATAAAACTACGCCGAGCAATTCACCATGCGTCGAGTATAAACTGTACTGAATAAGATATAGAGGGATGTTTTATAATATAGTTATATATATATTTCAGTATAATTATTATGTTATATTAAGAGTTATTAGTTATTTGATATGTTTTATGGCTAGAATATAGAGATTATCTATAATGAAATAATATAGATACTAATATATACAACTTCATGTTATAGGCGTATAACACATGATCGATGAGGTCAGGATGGCACGTATCTATATTTCACATGAAGAGTGTTCATGATTTTATGAAGTATCTAGACCAAAGAAGTGAAAAGATTAAATATAACATAAATAATAATATATGATAGTAAAAAATAAAAAAAATTGGATTATTGAGCAAGTAAAAAAGAACAATAGCAATAATATGTAAATAAAAATTAGATTGCGAAATGAGGATAAAGACCTCCCAATTAAATTCACCTCACGTTCATTCATGTTTATGGCCCCATGAAGCTACTCGATAGAACGCAAGTATGAGCCTCTGCACATAGCTGTGTGGGAAGCTACTGTATCAGAAGTGATTGACAGCCGGTGATGGCGTGGGGACTACCCTATGAGAGGAAGATTGAATAGGTGAGTTACGCCGTTATGGACGCTAGGTAAGAAATCCATCCGGATAAATGACTGTCTGAAGAAGCTGAGGAGATACGCGAGATGGTGTTTTAAACAAGTCACAAAATAGAAGTTGGTGTAGGAGAAACAAATATGAGTAGAATATGGATCAGCTGACTGGAGGTAAGATCGTACTCAAATGGAGCAGCTCTATGAGTCGTAATGTGAGCTGATTGATGATAAGCAGAGTGGTAGCTTGAGACAGTTTACGTCGTATCCGGTAAGTAGCGAGGTTCGTACATAATGATTACAAGCGTGAATCATTATTGTTTTTCCTAATTAGTTCGAAGAACAAGCGAAGCTTGGCTAAATGATTGAATTGATAAATAACACTAAAAATGATCTACTTAAATAACTTTCAATTGTAACATATTTTGGAAAAAGTATAAAAGTGGAACACTCACACAACGACATATCCGAAGAGGATAATCGATATCTCTGCCTTCAGATAGACAACTTTGCGCAAATAAGAGTAATACTATTAGTAGAAGAACAAAAATGAATTCAGAAGTAAAGACGAGAGCAGTCCTACAACTCATCGAGCAACAACGCAGAGGTCAAAGGAGAGGTATCAGAACAGTACAGGGGACCAAGCTTATATATATTGCACTACAGTATTGTAGATGACCTTACTTAGACTTTCAAACTCTAGATCAGCAAAGAGGGGGTGGAACCCGGATGCCATGCCTCAATTACTGACGAACATGGAATACGTCCATTGAGCAGGATAACGAAAACAAATACACAGCAATTCTGAAAAAGATCAACAGATTCACTATATATACAGATATGAGAAAGCAGATACACAATATTACTTGACATTAATGTTCATCGCGGATTGTCTGAAATGATAAAGATTATATGGGAGGATCTTCCAACCACGACAAGTCACAGTATCGATCTACGTCGATCATTGTAATGTCTTACTAGCTCAGCCCATAGAGAAACTATTATCAATTGTCTTAGGTAATTGAAGTTTCTACAGACAGTTGATATTAACAAGCAGGACATGAAGGAGGGGAAAAAGAAGAGAGACCCGCAAAGGGGAGAATGTAAGCGTGCAAAAAAGAACGATTAGTTATTTTATTTCAGGAGAAGTCTAGTACGTGCAGTTGTTTTAGATAGATGACAAAAGAGTAGTTTAAGGAGAGAGCATAGAATGGTATCAAGAGGAGAGGTTAGGTAAGTTTAATTACGGGAGGCTGTAAAAATGGTAAACTCAGAACATATACAAGAAAACGCAAGTGAGGCTGAGTAAAGAGAGTTATGACCGCGAAAAGTACGATAATCGGCTCTCCTGTTAACTCACAGACCGAAGGGAATGAAACGGCACCGCCAGGAATGAATAGAGGTACTCATCGCCGTGCGGCTGTCCACAGAGTCGAACACCATATTACACAGCATACACACATGATAGTGGACAGTATTTTAGCGGTTATGCCGCAACGTGAGAAATAAGTGCTATAAGTCTCGAGTACATAGTGATATATGAGAGAAGCGGATCCAGTATGAAGTAGAAGTGGTTTAAACAATTCAGATAGGCACGTAAACGGAGATAGGGCTGACAGATTGGAAGAGAGGATGAATAAGCTGGGAATTAGAGAGGTGGAGAAGTATCGTAGAAGTATATCATACGAAGGATCACCACTATGACGCAGAAGTGCATAGTTAATAGAAAGGTAAGAGAAACCAGAAGCAGGTTGAAGGGCACCGTTGTCCAAAAAGCGAGGTTTCGAACATTTGCAGTAAGAAAAGAATCAAAATGCTGTCGTATGAACAGAACATCACAGCCAGAATCAAATGTTAGTCGCTGATAGATCCGTCACGTGCTTGATGTAGAATGTTATAAGTACTACATACATCATACTGTAAGTTTAACGCAGTATCCTGTAAACGTCACATACATATACAAGTGGAGTATCTACAACATTAAATAAACAGTAGTGAAGTGTAAAGGCAGGGATGAGAGAGTGCTATACGACACAAATGAGAGCTAAAGAGTACAGCATAAACGAAGTGCGGAGGGGAGCATGGGTTTTGGGAAATGAGGTCAAAAAAAAGAGGCAATCTCAAGTACCATTAGCCCATACTCGAAAAGAGATCTATGAAAAACACTTCTATGATGGTTGGGTGGCGTTGTATTCGAATAGCAGAGACTGCTTACCACCACACCACATGTCAAATGCTGAGTATATGTGTAATTATACACAATACAACACAACCTCATACTTGCTGAGCTTGGGCTATTTACTGATTTACTGGCAGTTAAGCAAGTCAGTATGCAGTAAGAAAACCAGAGGAGACTGACCGGAATAACTTGTTTCGGTTAATAACTCGTTTGCGTTTTCTATCGTGTACGGACGATGCATCTCCAAACATCCTTGTAGTTATGATATCGTCTTAATATAGATTGTTCTGTCGAGTGCCCAAATACATCTAACCAATTGTAGTACAAATCTGGATCGACAAATGTGCTTTCATGCCACAATGCGCAAGAAGAGCAGCTCTTCATTGTGATCCTTTGGATCCAATCGTTCTTAATAAATCTCAGACGGTCTCTGACAGTATCCGAAGTCCGGTGGTCAAACAAGCAGAGTGTAGCCGAAGGCAGGTTGCTAGGATGAATTAGGGGTATTCACCGCACCACCTGCACTTGACTGAATTCGCGAAACTCTGTCACTGCTCACAGTGTCCTAGAGGGTAGCAGCGAGGTTGGAAGCTATTATTCGCTTTGTGTCACCGTGTATTTAGATATCGTCCTGGCGCGAACCGAGGACGTATCGTTCCTGCTGGAGTTGCCCGGATCTCGTAAGTCAAGCTCTGTGCGAATGCACGCACTGTGCCTTTCATGCACGATCGGCTCTCGACTCTCTTTTTAACGGAACTAATTGTTGTTTTAGAAATGATCGTCGAAGCAGTTATTTTCGATTTAGCACCGTGCTGTATTGGTGAGCCAGTTTCGACTGCTCTTTAAATGCGCAGACCTTTGTTCTTCGTATGCGCAAGTACAAAATCCGTACCCAACAGTCACTTTGGCACGCACGACAATGATATGGACACCCATCGTTTCATCTGTACCATGGGAAAGTAAGAAGCCACGGAAGCAAACTGATGAAGCGCCTAGGGCACGGCTACAAGACACCTCGAAAGATAGATAACTGTATTGAGTTGTCCAGTTTAACTTAGAAGGTATTCTTTAACGAAGTTGCTTCCTTATGGTGCCGTGCCGCTATTACTGCATTACAATGAGCTAAAGAAGCGGGTGACCAGATATTTAACTCGCTAACGCCCCGGTCTTAGATGGCAAATGCCGTCGGCGGAGTCATAGACTCTGCATCGAACAAGGCGCGTTTGTGTATTACATCTAGGAACGTCAATAGGGTAGATAAAAGCTCAGAGATCGCATTGCTCCGCATGCATTTCAACTCAGTACAAACTACTAGTCTGAGTGTACCCACGAGCTGTGTCGGATTCTTGAATCATTGATCACGAGCAGTAAATCTCATCTGCTAGAGGCGGCATGCGCCTTCTAGTGAAAGTGTTGCGCCACCATGACTTGAGACTGAGTACGCAGCCTTCACGAACAGCTACTACGGCAGGACGGTATCTGACCCCCTGGGTCCGCGCAGTCCCTCCTACTAAGTAGGCTCCCTCACGAACTCGGTACGCGCTGGCAGACTCAGACAAGGTCGCGCAGAAATACCGATATGGATTCTATTTTGCGTCATCAGCAAACTCGCTGTGGAATTAAAAACGGGAAGCCTCGCACTGATGCGACACATTCCTACATACCCTTCTTTCATCGTGAGCTGCCAAATGTGTATGCAGAATTTCGAAGTGGTTCCCAACCGTGCTCATACACACTCCTGCGGACACATGTTTCACAACGCTGTATCATATTCGACTCCCGAGGTACCAACCCTTTCATTTTCTTCTAAGTTGTGAAGATTCTACTTACATCTGACTTCCTGTCCTAATTCTTTGTATGTCCGCCATGTCATCCCTTTCCAAACTGAGTTCATCTACACTCTTTTTTTTTTCCCTGCTGGCCGACAGCAGTTCGCCGCGCGTCGGATGGGAATCGACAGCGCAAAATCTTTACTACGGCTATGAGTCTGTCTTGTAGTTTGACTTTGTGCGCCATGGCTGCTCAGGCGCGAAGATAATGTGGGATAACTTGGTCTATCCTGCTGATAGCAGGCGTAAAAGATTAACCTAAGTATTCTATAAGACGAGATACTGAAGTGCTACATTTCGATAAGATCTCAGTGCAGCGGATTCAAGGGTGCCTCCAGGTAAGTATATAAAGAGTTGAAGAATCCAGCTCAGACATTCGAAACGAATTCTGCGCAGGGAACTTTAAATAAGAGCATGGCCGTTCAAATAAAGGGCTGTTCGGCTGCCTGTTCAATAATGCTGATGTACAGTTTAATCTGTTGTATACACAACCCCCCGGTCTTCAGTCCCCCCCATGAACCACTTCGTAGTGATGAGCGGGAGCGCTGTTATTGCACGGCACTGAAACTGGTGCTTGATGAGTATATCTGCGGACATACGGACACGGTATGGCTGTGTGGAATCGTGCCATTGGCCGACTCAGGGAGTACATAGAATGCTGTATTCCCCATGTGATCGAGGCGTCGAATTATCGGCGGGCTCGACCATAAGATTTTGTTCAGTTATTTCTTGACTGGCTTGCATTCACATGCTGTCAGTTCTACAGATAGGTGTCATTTTAGTGTTTATCTTTGAGAAAAAAGAATGAAAAATCTTTCTAACAGACTCTCCGAGCTCAACAAATCCACAACCCACCTGCCCATCCCCGCACCTCCACTCAGTACCACCCCCTTTGAAATAAGAAGTGTGACGTCTCGAAGGTCGCGGGCGCGGATGGGAGCGTGTTAAGTGGTGTCAAACCAAAGGAAAGGAAAGGGGTGATCGTGGTGGTGGAAAGGAAAAACTGGGAGGTAGTTGGGGCCGGTAATACTAGGGGTGAACGGAACCGGTGAGGAAGGGGATTGAGAGTCGACGAGGGGAGTAAGCATTGGTCGTAGGATGCGGCCGCTGAGAGCGCGACAGGATGGTCTGAACGAGACATGGAGACAGCGACGCACTTGTGGACTTATAGTCGAATAGTAGTTCGTTCAGCCGACAGCGGGGTTCTTCAGATTCGCGTCCGCGGTTATTCGGGAGAGATGCGGGACCACCGACGTGCCTGACCGGCATGGATCTGTCGGGACGCGGTGCGGAGTACAAGGGCGAGGCAGTGGCGCGAAGGAGCGCGGGGAAGATGCGTTCGGGCAAGGAGTTGTCAAGCCGATGGCGACGTGATGGTTTGATCGCGTTGCAATTATCGGGAACGACAACAACAACGTCAGGCTGCGAAACTCCGTTATGTCGTTCTTTTAATACTGCGACCCTTGGTTCTGACTACACGTAGGTTTAACTTGTTTTCTGGCGGGGGTGCGCTAGCTGCCGGCAGACGCATGCCTGGACGTCACGAAGCCTCGCGTTCTGCACCACTTTCTTCTACGCTGCCGCGTCGGGGCACGCGCGCTGTGGCCGCTGGTGAGGACGCGGCTCTCGTCCGTAGAGGTCGGGGCTGGTAGGGACACCGCAGTGCGTAGTGCCTGGAAACTTAGTGCGTTACTCGGGACGGGGCGCGCTAGCGCCGACGCGGATAGAAGTGCGAGCGGGCCATACGACTGGGTCTTACCGAATGAGGCGAAGGGATCGCCGAGGGGAGATAGGCAGGTGCCGCCAGCTCGGCGTGGCCGGAGGGCGCGTCCGTTGGCGGCCAACACTCAGCGCTCGGTCGGTCTCAGCAGTCTGCGCAAGTCTGCCAGCGCCCAGCGAGCGACCAGGTGGACATCCCAGGCGATTCGTTGCTCGTGAATACCTGAGGACTCGTTGCTATCGCAGCGCTTTTTTATCCTCCTTCTCCATCCGGACATGTTCACTTGTCGCGCGCCACAATTCGCAGACGATCTTCGCAGAAAACTCTGCTGACATCCGATATAAGAAGGCGCGACACTAGATTGAGATAAGTCGCGCGTCGCTGATCGGAGTAGTGCGCTTTCCGTCCCACATGCACGCCCTGCTTCCCAATGCCCGTAGAGGGTATGTATCACTCCGAGCACCAATAGGAGGAGCAGTTCATCAGAGCGTAGGCTGTCGCAGTGGCGGAACACGCTAGGGGCGACCGATGGTGGTAAAGGTGTACGTTTAAGCACAACTCCTCGTCTTAGTCTGGCGCCGCATCGGTGGACGAGCGCCGGTCTGTGCTGACGTCGCCAACTAGGCGATCTTCTAAGCGGGACGTGTTGTCGAACAAACGAGTGCCACGAAAGATCAACTTGCAAGGGGGGGGGAACGGGTGGGTTATCAACTACTTGCAATATAACCGATTTTCCTAAACTGTATCTACTACCGGCCGGGGTACGCCGCACAGTAGTCTCTGTTATTACTTATTAACATCGACATAGGTCTGGCCCCAAGAGAGTGCCCATTGACTGTCGCGCTACTACCATATGACCCGGTGGCTTTGCATCGTCTCTAAAGGATCAGAAATCAAAAATAATTCTTCCTTTGGTTGCTTCAACCATTTGCGTCGCGAAGTTTTCGGTTGCTGGCGTCGCACTACCGGCGCCAATGCAAAAATCGGCGGGCGGCACTCGCTCTGGTTTAATACAATCCTTGTTTTTGACTCGTGCCTCTATTGGTGTCCAATCCATTACTGAAACTGAGTGTGCGACACGACAGCTAGACATTCAATCACTACATCATTATCTGTAGGAGCCTCGTCATCGTTATCTGAGTAACGTAGATGTGAGCGAGTAAGAGTACATCGATAGCCCATCATTACCGATACACAACGGGTTCATATTGACAATATATCCATCACCCCCCTCGTAGAGCTCAATTATGTCAGTCACACCAAGGATGAATCATTCCAATAATAGCCAAAGGTGTTTACACGCCATTAGCAGATAAAATTCGCGGTCAACATCCTTCTCACACATCTCTCATTCCTTTCCACTCCAACACACTATATTCACGATACATAGAACGATGGCAGCTTGCACACATTCAGCCAACTCGAGTAGAAATGCTTCTATCCAGCTGTACCCCTTTTATCCTTTGTTCAAAGAAATGATCATCAAGACATAATCAAACGCATCAAAAACCTCTCTCAAAAAACAGAGGCACAATGCTGCATCCACTTGACCAAACCATGTCAACATATTTTTATTTATTCTTCTTACATTGTCTCCCATCTACCCAGACGGAGATTCATACCAATTTTGGCCAATCGGCAGGAAATCAAGGCTACTGTATACACGTCACGTAAACACAAGTTACGGGCATTATTCGCATTAGACATTGTCCCTAGCAGAGGTAAACTGTAAGTTGGGGTAATGGCGTCTGAACCCTACTTACCACTAGAGTCGCCCACTTAGGGGCGGTTTTAGCCTTCGAAGCACGTCGCTCAGAAAACGATCTGGTGTGGGGCTAGTGACAACGTAGTAAGTGTATATCGTGTATTCTGTGTGGAAAATTCTTTTCGTATACAGCCGTGTCAGACACATATTGTGTATAAAGGTGTCACATAGTGAATGTTGCAACAGGGATGATATATGGAAAAAAAAAGGTATGAGTGGTTCGTTGGTAGTCTGTAATGGGAGGGTTAGTTGATTGAATATGATATATTATTATTAATTAGTTATGTATTGATTATTTATAGTAGAGTAATAAGTCTAAAGATAATATAGGTATTAAAACAATGGTCATTAGAGTTAGTTAATGTATTAAATTATCCGTCTACAAATCTTTTTCACTACAGGAAAAAGATGTATATATATACGTCACTTAACCAAGACCTGGATAATCAATAAGTTGGAGATCACAGTGAAAATAAAAGCAGGATATCCTCTAAGAGCCTTAATTCGGGTCATTGCAAATAAATCATGAAGGCAAAAGATTACGACACCAGCAATAAATCACGACTACAGTCTACATCTTTAAAGTCAAAACATCCTGTTCCTAAAAGAGTCAGAGTTAAAGAGAATCACCCATGACCATGAAGGTTTTAGTGGCTATTCATATTCGGTGCATAAAGAACAAACAAGGAGTTGTCTTTTGGCCCACTGTGCATTCATTTGGAAAAAGTTGTCCAGGGTAACCAAGATTGAAAAAGAGTGCTACCTAGCTTAGTTGGCAGCTAAGTGGCACCCTTGGGCCCTCTATAAATTTTTATTGTTGCGCGACGTCCTATTTGGACACGTTTCGCCTTCTGGTCATTCAGTGCCAATAAACAATAGTATACTTAGCACGTCATTGGACTACCGCGTGTATACACGTTTGGCACTTTATGAGTTAATTAGGAAACCGGCGGTGTTTGCCTTCGAAATATTTATAAAAGGAACAAGCAAGAACACACACCTTGACATCGCAGTAGATGTGGGTCGATCCCTTCCATAAGAATAATCTCAAGGATACACTTATTTAAATAAAGAAGATAAAAGTTTTGACCTTAAGGAATAAACTTCTATAAGCGACATTTTTGGGGGTGATTCTGCGCACCTTTATAAATCTGAAAATACTACAATGTATTGTATTTACAGTTTCTCGATGCGTCCAGAATCCTAGAGTTTCCCGAAGGGGATATTTCACCTTGGCTAATCAGAGAATATCATGTCCGGGTCATACAAATCTTCAAAAGCTTGCTCAACCAGAATCTCAAGAGTTTCGTATTGATACTAGGTGTGTGTGTGGTGTTTTAAGCCTCTGTTGTAGTCGTTAAAGTAGCATATTTATTGTTTATCATTGTGTTATAGTATACTGAAATGGCTTAATTAAGTTCTTTAATTCTCTAAAAAACATTGTTATAGTAGAGTAGAATCTGTGTGTGTCAGAAGGATATTCAGTTAAAAAACAAGCACATTAACTTCGTTTATAAGCCTGTAACTTTGGGTAATATTGAATATCAACTCTTTTGTCGTCTTAGATTGGTTAATCGAGTTATGATTCTTTGTTAGTTCTTGGATATGTCATTTTTTTGCTACATAAGCTTTACCGGCATTTACCAGTTTTTGAAAGTGTACATGAATTAGACCCACATTTCATGTTCGATTGTGTAGTAAGTCATGAGTTTTCGTTGGTAAACTCTTATTAACAGATCTTTATCGTTGTGAGATATCCCATTATTTATAACTATGTATGCAACGATATTTTTTCTGCATTTTTTAGCGACCTTTCTCCCGTTTGGATTCATATTTGCATCACATATTTATATCTCGTTGAATTTGCATGGGTAAACAAATCGTATAAAATATTATATCATTTCTAGGCATATTTATTAGAGAATGGATGAGCAGAAATATCTGCAATTCTTAAGTTGCTCCTTCATTAAAATGCAGAACAATTGTATGATATCTCCTATAAGCGCTTAACTACTACACCTCTTCCGTAAAAACGACTTCATGTGAGCAGCCGTTTTTCATATTTACTTAATCATGTATTGATAAAATATAAAACACTGAAATATATGCGTCAATAACTCAAAGTATAATAGGTCAGCAATGAATATACTTATATGAGAGTTAATTTATTGATTTTAGTGTAATCAGTCAAATAGATGTTGATTGCATTGATTAAACCTGGATGCCAGTAACTGAAACTTGTT
The DNA here is from genome assembly GCA_015478945.1 of Trachelipus rathkii. Taxonomy (NCBI): domain Eukaryota; kingdom Metazoa; phylum Arthropoda; class Malacostraca; order Isopoda; family Trachelipodidae; genus Trachelipus; species Trachelipus rathkii. Next base: position 32,025 of record JABUQX010109514.1, read on the forward strand.
ATTACATAGATTATTACCTTAGAGAAATTATGAAAGAGCAATATCAATACTAAAAATATCCTTAATAAATATGGATTTTGCATTGGCACCTGTTTTTTACTAAGTATATTATGATCAAACACTTATATTTATACCTCTTTCAAATCTAGCTAAAGGAGTCTCAACTTAATGATTTGGAACTATGCTTCTACTCCAGTATTTTAATCCTACCTCATTTCATTTTTTCTCCAATCTCCCATCATGTGCACGTAATAATTTATAAATTCGTGAGACTAGATAGGGCTCTACCTATGAGAGGAAAATTTGCCTATAAAAAAAATAAAATAAAGAAATTTAAATACTGGTTGGACCCAATTTTTCTTTCTGGTTCTTAAATTAGAAAAAAAATTCCAGAATGATTACAGACAATTGATCGTTTATTCTCCATGACACCTAAAAATTATGTTTATCTTTTTTTTCAATATGAGCCAAGAATTCTATATACTATGTATAGTATGAGCTAATAGTACAGTATTATATTATATACTGAAACCACGTGATTCTAGATAATGCCTCAAACACTCTTCAGTGTCTCGAAACTAAGTGTTGGTCGTCTGCTCCCTCTATCTCTCAAATACACTCTGACTGCTATTTCTCTATAATTGAATTATTTAATCATACTATATCTTAAATATTTAATAATTATTTAACTATAAGGAAAGAAAAGTTTTTATTATATATTAGCATACTAATATAATATATAATTCATATAGGCCGTATGAACATATATTATTATATGCAACACTCTTTAGGTAGACTCATTATAAGTATTAATTTTATATTATTAACATATAATTTATTTTAAATATATAATATTAAATATAATTTTATTTTATCTATCATACATTATTGTAGGCCTAAGTATCAAATGGTATCATGATTTGCATGAAGCCATGTTTTGTATTTGGTATAGTGCGGTCTACTGGGGAGATGTAATAAATTTCCCAACCCTATTGGTGGGCAAGTTTTCATCTCCGGAGAATTATGTAGATAAATTTAATATCATTATATATTATTATCCTCTTTCATATCTATCATCACTCTGAAGTCATTTATTTAATTGAGTAATTGAATATTGACATTGGATTTATGTAGTTAGTTAAGAGACATATATTATGGAGCATATAATACACACCTGTAGGAAGTAAGAATGGTATGAGATGTAAGATTATGAGTAGAGTTGTTCCAAGATTGATATTTATATTTTAGTGAGTCCAGATTATGGTGGTATAATTTATATTTTAGAAAATGTTTGATAAAAAATACAATACAGGCCAGAAGAGAGGAGTGTTGTGAAGCCAAAACAGTTTAGAGAGTTGTCGCCGAGCAGGAGGGGAGAGCTGAAGGCAAGAAGGGCTGGGGAGAAAATAGCTAGCAATTTTGTACAGACAATTATTGCGAGCATGATTTTGAGCAAGAGCCTAAGGAGACTGTCACACAATAAACGAGAATTTATTTAATTTCACAGTAGATCTAGTTTTAGTGGGGAAAGCACTCATAGTCGCCGCCTGGCGAATATAAATCTCTCTGTTACTTCCCGTCTCTCTCGCTCAATCTGATTTCAATTTATTGGGGAGAAAAATTGAAAAATTATAGAATGGATAACTGATAGGAGAAAATAAGAGGGTTATTTTTTCCAACATCCCATAGCTACCAATTAACGTATAGATATATATAGTATATCATTATTGGGAATTAAATTAAATATAATTAATAGTATATATACATATATATATATATGATAAGACTATACAAGCCAATTACTTACTATTATTGTAATTATTATTATTATGTATTATTATTATTATCTAATTATTTATTATTAACTGCATTTATTGGTGGGAAGCCGCGGACTATGCCGTTTTATCCAACCTTGAAAATTAAATTATTACTTCTCTCAATTCATGAATCACCCATGAATTTTGGATCCCGAATTAGTTGAAGATTGGAATGAACCCTGCCTATTCCTTAATAGCTAGTAGAGAGTTGATTAAATATGCACACGAGAGGTGGAGAGAACATTAGCATTCTATAGGATAGTGGTAATTCAAGTTAGAGACTCACTCCTGCTCTGTGGCTGCACGAAGGTCGAGTTCTTACCTATGCACCATTGCTTTAAATAAACTGGAAACATTTGTTATATATATAATGGACCGCGACTGGGGAACTCGAACATAAATAATAGGACGAGTAAGAGCTTGGAGGTGGTAGGTGAAGGTTAAAGGCCAAGATGAGAAGGGAAGATGGTGACACCGTACTTGGGATAATTATTCGTGAGTATGAAGTATTCGAGTACGCCTTATAATAACGTGGGCAGGGGAATTTTTCTGTGTTGTGTCACTTGGATTAGTGCTGTAGATGCGGGATTAGGATTCAAGTATATGGTGTATTGATTATTATCGGAGAATTCCATTTTATTGAATGTGGGATAGGATGTGAATTCATTTTTAGTTATATTTAAAGAATTATTCTTATGCTTATTAATTGATGGTATTATTGGCGGGAGCAACAGCCCCCTTCACGAAGGTAGGGGCGAGGTAGCACTCGATGTCGTCGAGGAGGGGGCACAGACACATTAGTAAATGCCGAAGAGGCCACTTTGCCAATTCTTTTTTGTGTAATTTGTGGTCTTATATCTCTCTATTTTTATATACAGGTCTCGCTACTGTCCCAACATACTCATAGACCGGGCTCGAGAGGCCGGCGGGACTTAGCGGTTCACCACCTCGGGTAGCCCGAGGATACAAGGTTAAGACATCAACAAGGGCTAAGCCCATAAAGACAGATAAAAAATCACCGTGGGCCAAAATGACCCATGGTATATCGAAAAAAAATTAGGTTGGGGTACGTCACGACGGTTGTAAACGCACCGTTGTAGCGCACCCTTATCTTAGAAGAGGGGGGCCAAAAATTTAGGCGTAGCGAAGAAAAGAATTAGGGGTGCCAAAAAAAATACCGCGGGCCAAATGACCCATGGAAGACAAAAGGGGTGGGGGTACGTACAACGGTTGGCTAACGCAACCATTTAAGTCGACCCCTTTCTTCGAAGGCGCTAAAATTGGTTGCCTAAAAAAATTAGGTTTTGCCAAAATATAACGCGTGGGACGCAATAAATGACCCATGGAAGATAAAGGGGTGGCACAACAAAGGTCAAGGGCCAAAAAAGTCAAGGTCAGGGTAAAATAATTTGGATTCAAAAGAAAAGGATCAAGGTCACGTCCAAAGGTCAAGCAGTCAACGGCCAGTAGAGTGGCAGGGGTCCATTTTCGTCGGATAATCCAGGTGCCCCTGACAATATAATATATATATAACATATATATACTATATATATAGTATTATATTATAATTATATTATATATAGTATATTAAATTATATATGAATTAGTATATATACTATTATTATATATAGATAATGAATATAAATAGTATGATATATAATAGTAGTATTATATATCATGGATATAGATATAAATAGTAACACCTAGAACTATGATATAAGGGAAGTAAATCCCAAAAAAAAAGTTATTGTATTAATAGAATAATATATATAAGTATTTGACAATAAATATGTCATCACCCACCTTCTCTTCTGAAGACTGGTGGCACGTTGCGTAGCATGCACAAAGGAAAGCACAGCCTTCCCTCTATACTTTTTAATGAGAACTGCGTCGCAGTCAAAAAATCCATCTTAAATCCTTAAGGGACCAGGCGGCACGAGTCTCTCACTATGGGGTACTGCCTTATAATTGTATGAAGAATTCATCGTTGTCTTTGTATCACCAGGATGGGCCAGCAACAATACTCCCCACCCCTTCTCACAACCCACCCCCCATTCACTCCTATTATGTTTACGGGGTGGTACTATCTTCTCGGCTCTGCCAAAACATTACATCCTCTCCCTTCAGGGCATTCTCCTTTACTTGAACCATTCAATTCAACACTTATTTTCGAGTTATTCGCCTAGGTGGCTATGAGAAGCGGTCGATTTCCTCAGCACATTCACACTACACTTTGCTTAACAAACGACTATCATCCATCCTTCCACATGACCAAACATCTCAAAGAACTTTCCCAAAAATATATATATTCTGTCTCCAAGTGAGTTTACCAAATCTTTCTAATCTTCACACGGAAAAAAAGGCCTGCCGAGGTTATACCATGACGACAAGCATCAACTCTAAGAGCGCCTTCATCTCATTTATATCAATTCCTTATCTGGCACCTAGACAGACACCCATATAGATTGTGCCATGAAGAATCGTATGTTAAAAGGATCGATTTTAGCATGAGGATATTGAAGAGGCGGGTATGTCATCCAAGGTCAGAAGGTGACAAGCTAGGTGGTGAACGACTGTACTTTAGATGTTATTCTACTTTTTTGTTTTTTACATTTTATTATACTTTTTCCAGACCAAATCTCACTACTATACGTAACAACATACCCTCTGTAAGACCGTCAGCACAGCGACATAGTCCTTTACATCATGCCAACGATTTAAAGTGAGCACCAGCCTATCTCTCCTATCCATTCACAAACTTTCCTACTAGCGAGTCTGTTTCTTTCATTTCCTTTTTTATCCACATAGTATATTAGTTATTTGAACACCACTGTTGTTCGCCGGAATTAGAGAGGGGGGCGCTGCTGTACCAGAATTAAGTAGTATTATCACGAGAACTGAGGACTAAGACGTTTATGTCATCCCAAGACAATAAAAATTTACTAACTCTTATCTAATGTTTAAACTTGTCAATACACGCTCCTTTGGCATAGCCCTGCAAATCTCTCTACCAATCCTGCTTCAGATCGGCAACAATCAAAACTCAAATCATCCGGGAATATAATAGGTTAGGCTACCTCTATCACTAAAGGGTGTCAAGATTCGATTATCATTGACTATCCAGCATTATACTCAACCGATCCATACTACAACTGCAACCTTTCTCACCCACCTCTAAGTTCTTTTCATAAACACCAATCCATATATCCAAATTGGATAGCTGAGAGGCGAAAAGAATCCCATCCTGGCTCACTCCGCTGATATTATAAATGAGTATTAAGACCACAAGTCCAACGTC
>JABUQX010109515.1:0-15891 GCA_015478945.1 Trachelipus rathkii
GCGGTCTATACTTATATTTTCTCTCCTCATAAAACTATTATATATAATATAACTATAATATATATATAAATAGTAGTTCTAACATTATATGATATCATAAGATATTATGTACTATATATGATAATACTATATACTATTCTTCTTTCACCATGTATTATAGATAATAGTATAACTTATATAAATAATAAACCATCATTGATATCTTCTAAATCATTTTCGCCATAATGGGGATTAGGTGAGCAACATAACACCGTAAACAGAACTTATGAAGAACACATAGTTAAAGTTGATAGGAAAGCCCCCACTACAATACTCCATAAACTTAAGTAGAACATAAGAAAAAAACAGACAGTAAGAAAGGCACTTGGACCTAGTGAGACTATCCTCCAGTTAGGCCAAATATATATCATCACCAACAGATTTCATGCAGATCCTACAAAGTCACCAAAGTAACAGTCTCGCCGCAGTGAAAGTATAATTCTCCAGCCCCTAAGGCTTAATCCATTATTTTTTTCTTCTGTTTCCGGCCAGGTCGATTTCCAGCACACTTCACCATATATATACGATTCTAAGTTAGACCCAACCAATCGTATTGTATTAGTTTCCATATTACTCATTCTTTTATTATTCAGGCACTATATTCACAACACACAGCACACACACACACACACACACACACCTACATACGTAGCGCCTACAACACTCACACACCCTACATAACTATGAGAGCAAAATTATTCGGACAAATTATATTATAATATATATAATATATTATATACCTATATTATATAATATTATATATACTAATAGGGATAGGAATAGTATATTATGGATATATATCAAAATACCTATACATTAAATATCATTACTAGTTATATATATTACTTATACTTGATACTTATACTCTTCTGCCCTGGCCCATCCTTATATGGAGGGCCACTAACTACTATCAGGCAGCGGCCCCGCCACCGGGCGGTATCCACAGGTCGAGAGAGATAGTATAAGAAAAATCGGCAACAGGGGTGGGCACGTCGAGACGCGTGGGCACATTCCTCAGAAGAGAGGATCTCTATTGAATCACTGAGATATTTAGTAGCCTCTGGTGGCACAAGTAGGGGAGGTGACGTTGCTAAGTTTTAAATCTATGTTATATTGGCATGAGTCTCGAGTGTGACCAGATTCTGCCCGAGTCGAGAGGTCCATTTGGCCCTCTTCTGGACAGCGTTTATCTTCTCTAAAGGGATAAGTTTTTGAGGGAGGGGGTATTTAAACTAATTGGTATTTTGGGCGAGTTTTGAAGATAAGTGTTTGTTTAGGTGGGTATGGAAATGTGAAATCATGACCCTCTTGGGAGGGTGCGAGGGGGAATTATATTGTTCAGATGTTGTAATAGATATTGAGACTGGTGAAGAAGGGGGTGATTTTAGTCTTGTCGAGGGGGATTGGAGGGAATTTGGTGACAAGGGGGTGGGTTGGGTTACGGGTCTTCTGATAAAATTTGAGTCCTCACCATCTCCAGATGTGTGGAAATGGGAAGGATGGAGGCTTCATGACGTGTAAATGTTGGATTGGGTGGTTTTAGTGCAACCTGTGATAATTCTTAGGGCTGTATTTTGAGAGTTGTAGTTTATTTGTGTTTAATTTTGAGAGTGCTGGGAACCATGCTAGTGAGGCATAGTTTAGATTTGTTCTAAGAAGTTGTTTATAGATAGTAGTGAGTGTATGTCTCCTGTCGCTGAAGTTGTGTTGGGAAAGGGTTCGGAGGTTGTTTAGTTTTCGTTGAGTTGTGGAAGTGATTTGGTCAATATGGGGGGAAAACGTCATGTGGGTGTCGTAGGTAAGTCCTAGTATTTTTTGGTGGGGTTTTGTTTAAAGGGAGGGGGTTGTTGTTCAATGTAATTAAGGGATGGAGGGAGGATTGATGACGGTCAGTGGTTAAAGGGTGATGGAGGATTTAAGGGGGGATGCGGTCATTCTGTTGGAGATTAACCAGTTTTCTAAAGAGTGTAAATTATTACTTGGCATAGTTGTGTGGCTGTGTTTACGTCTGGGTGTTGGTAAATAAGACTGATGTCGGATCTGCATATAAGTGATAAGTTTGGTTGAAGTGGTGGATTGGGGTGGGCAGGTCTTCTGAAGTGAAAAAGTTGAATAAAAAATGGAGAGAGAATGGCTCCCTGTGGGACGCTCGTTTTGTAATTTGATAGAATGGGAGAGGGTTTAGTTTTTTGTATAAGAACTTTTGCGAAACGAGTTGGTGCAGGATAATGGAAAAGCTCATTTTATTTCATTATTTTTTAAAGGGAGAATGGAGGGATTTTTTGATAAGGATGTGTGTGGGGACGGTTTCAAATGCTTTGTCTATGTCATTATTGTCTAGTGAGTATATGATCTGTGGGAAGGTGATTGGTTGAAGCAATTAATGATGTGTTTGTGTGAGGGAGGTGGAGGGTTGTAGGTAAGTAGAATGGTTTTCATTTTAAAATCCGTGTTGGGAAGTCTGGGAGAGGAATAGATTGGGAAATTTTATTTAATATTAATTTCTCTAGCATTTTACTGATGGAGCAAAGCAGAGGAAATTGGGCGATAGGAGGAGGGTGAGTTGGGGTCTTTTTTTATGGTTTGAGTTTTAGGGATTTACTGTAATGCTTGTTTCTCAGAATGGGGGAAATGTAGTTGAGTATTGCAGGATTTTATGAAAGATGTTATGTGATTAGGAGGATTGCGTTTTCCAAGGTGTTTTATGTGCAGGTTTGAATATGGAGTCTGGGCCTGATGCCTGTGAATTTTTGGAGTGGTTTTTAATGTTTTCTGTTATCATGATTGTTGTGAATGAGGGTAGGGGGTTGAGGTCTATTTTGAGTTTTCTGAGTTGTTTTTTTGTTTCCTATTATCGGGGTAGTGGTGGTTTACGGGAGATTTTAGCGTAATGTTTAGCGAGTCAATGTCTGATTGTTGTTTTGGGGGAAGGGAGGGAGTTATTATTATTGGGTAAAGATGGGGATTCGTGGGACGGTGGAGGGGTTTGTGTTTCGTGAATTGTTTAACTTTTTGATGACTTGCCAGGTTTTCTTATTGTCTTGCGCTCGAGATGTATTTGTTGTAGGTATTCTCAGAGAATTTTTTAGTAGGTTGTTGGTGTTTATGAGGTTTAGGATTTGGGTGGTTTAGGTTTGTTATTTGTTAGAGGATGTGGGGGGGTATATATGGATTGAGTTTTCGGAGGGGAGTTTCTTTGTTTTACATGAACTTAGACTGATTGTTGGGTTGATGATTGGGATTGAGTAACTGTTTTCTGTGTCCCTTTGACTCTTTGAGTATGTGAAGGTTTGCAGATTTGATGATTGTATTGTTTAAGTGAGTGATGGAGGTGAGAAGGGATGTATATCGTGGATTTGTGTTGGGTTCATGTGAGTTTCGATATAATTAGTATATGCGAGCCAGTTTGCTTTTTTGTAGTTAGTGTATGTAATAGTTTTTTTTGGGGGGGGATTGATGGGGGGAATTTAGGGATATAAGAATGGGAAGGTGGTCCGATTGTAGGTCAGTAATGGTGTCCCATGTTAGTAAGTGGTGTAGGGAGGGGGAACAGAATGTGACGTCTGGGGAAGTAGGGGATTGGTTGACTGATTGGTTGATATATATATATATATATATATTATTATTAATATATATATATATTTACTTATATATATAATATATATATATTATATTAATATCATGAATATATATATTATAATATTATATATATATATATATATATATATATATATATATAATATATATATATATATATTATAATAAACTTTTTGTAATTTATACCTTGTAGAGGTTACTTTACGACACGACACCTTCTATTGAAAAAATTGACTGTGCAGATATGCTTTAAAATTTAAATTTGCTACTTTTTAGAAGAGTAACTAAATATGAAATGCAAGATATTTTTAAATTTTTATAAAAAATATATATATATTTTTATAATATATACTATATTTATAGATATATAGAATCAGAAATATAGCGGTAACATTTTTATTATAAAATATAAATAATTACTACCGATTTACAAAATTTTAAAATATCTCTAACTACAAACATTTTCTGTTGGTATACTTTAAGCTTAGTAACGGTAAGTTTTGTAGGTTTGCAAAGTGTATGTGAAAATGTGTGAAAGTAATTTCAAAACTTTTGCAGGTCCGAAAAGTATTTGTGTGGGAAGATGTGTAATTGAATATTTTTGCAGGTAACTGATATAATTGGTGTAATCTCAACATTTGAATGGGAATCGAAATTAAAATATTTAATGTATATAAAAAATTATTTTGCAGTTAATATCTGTTTGAATTGATATATGGATATTAAAATAAATTTGAATCGATAAAACAATATTAAAAAATTGAAAAAGATATTAATTTTTAATTAATGTCGATATGAATCGATATATCGATTTTTAAAATATAAGCGATATAAAAAATTTGATCAAACGCTGTCTACAATTTGATCTGTACGATTCAGTGTTGACGATTTCGAAACCTTATGAGAAAATATTGTAAGAAAATTATGGTAATGTGACCAGATTTCTTGTAGTTAAAATCGGGACACAAACACACACACTATATATCATGGGTGTCCGCAGAAAATTTTCCAGGGGGGGGGCAAAGGTTATTAACCATATATAAATTAACCCATTGTAAATTATAAGTTTAAATTAAAATTAATTAAATACAAAATAATATTAATTAAATATAAAAAATCAAATGTGGACAAAAATATAGTTGAAGTAATAATTAATATATTATTAATTATATGTAAAAAAAATTAGTGAAGCAAGTTTAATTATAAACAAGTTAATTTAATGATCTATCAAAGTAATAGCTATATTTAGTATTATATAACAATTATTTATTACTATTATTTATAATTATTTATTATTATTATTATTCTTTTTATTCTTTTTAATCTCATTATAATGCCAATTTCTAATACATATTCTGGTATATTATATAATATTATTTTTATTATTGAATTATATAATTAATAATTATTTATTCATTAATTATTATATATAATATATAAATTATTATTATAAATAATATATATATATATTATATACTTATATATATATATATTATATATTATATTATATATATATATTATAATATAATATATATATTATATTATATTAATATATATATATAATATATATATGTATAGTTAATTATTATATATATATATATATATATTATATATAATTATATATAATATATATATATATATATATACTTAAAATATATATTATATATATATATATATATATTTATATATATATTATAATATATATATATAATATATATATAATATTATTATCAAAGTCTTGTCAAATATATATAAATATATGATATATATATACAAAAATATTATATTACTATTATACAGTATAATCTTTTGTTAGAGTTTTTGGAATGCGTCGAGTGTTCGTGATATGGAATTTCTGAGAAACCTAATAATAATTCGATAGATATGAGGAGAATATGAGTAATACAATGATTATCTTTATTTTAATGAAAATAATAATAATACTAAACAATAACAATAATTAATGTGAAAAAAATTTAAGCTTCACACACCACTCACACAACACACACACACACACACAGACACATACAAAACAGCAATTATATATATATATCTATTATATATATATATATAATATATTATACTATATATTATAATTAATATATATATATATATATATATATTAATATATATAATATTAATATATATATATATATTATATATATATATATATATATATATATTATATATATATATAATATATATCATATATATTAATATGTATATATATATATATATATGTGAGCTCATCACGCCGAAAGACACATGACATGTTAAACTAACAAATACTATAACAGCTTACAACCGAAATAAATATCATTTTATTAATCAGGAGAATTTTTATTTACCCTTGAAATTAAAAAAAAATAATAAAAAATAAAATAACGCTTTTAAAAAATAAAATTTGTTTTAAAAAAAGCTGGAAAAATTACAGTTTTTTTTGAGAATGCGAAGAAGCAGCTTGAGTACTCCGAGGGAGCACGCAAAGTTGCCAAATATTGTATTTTTTTCTTTTTTCACTAAGAATACCCCACGGGTAAACACAAGATGGAAAGACGTCGGGGTTTTCGCGCCTACCGGGGGGGGACTTCGTCCCCCCCTCTGTCCCCTCGTCGTCGAACCCCCTAAAAGGAAATAAAAAGAAAAAAATAAACATTTTCTTCCAGAGCAAAATAAATTAATAAACACTATTTGGTAACCCTTGCTCTCGTTTTACTGCAGGAATGGAAGGTCGATGAGAGCCATACGCTTGCCAGACCTAAGATTATACTAATATTTAAAGGTGTTATTAATAAATAATATTTGATAAATAATTTTTTTTTTTTAAGTTTCCGCGATGAAATTGCTTGCTTAAATCTAAAAAAGATCTTATTTTTTGGTAAGCTGTTTATGTATTTAAAGTTACATGAGCATGTGTTCTTCGAGGATGATTGGCACATATATATTAAATATATAATATATTATATATATAATATATATATATAATATATATATATATATATATTATAATATTATATATATATAATATATATATATATTAATAATTTATAATTTATATATATATTATATATTATATTATATTATATATATATATATATATATATACAGTGTTGGGCACTTGTAACGCAACTTGTTGCGGCCGCAATTGCGATCGCAATTATTTCGGTTGTGGTTGCGAGTGCGCCGCAATTAATTTTGAAATGAGTTGCGAATTGGCTTGCGACCGCAATTATTTTAGCAAAATTACACCGCAAATTGCAACCGCAACTTTAAAAATATATAGATCATATATTAGGAACCGCAAAAATAAACATTTATTCTTATTCTGGATTGAAAATTGTTTCAAACGTCGTATACAGTTTTAGACTAGTGTTATTAGCAGTATGTTACCGCGGTCTCGTTTCATTTTTGAATGCTTCAGCGTTATTTGTCTAAATTCAACTATTGCTGAAATAGGTTGTGTTTTTTTTCCGATCGTAAAGACTTTTAACTCTTGATAAAATGGATCGTTTCTTTACGAAAACGTCAAGTAAAAATATTTCCGGTCCCATACCTACTATTTTTTCAAGTGAATGTGATTTTTCATTAGATATCGCTACTCTTAGTAGCTCTGCTAATGCTAGAAGTGAAACTGTAGGAAGTCGATCACAAAACCTCTGGCCTTACCTACAAGAATTTTTTGAGTTTGTTAGCTCAAACGAAGTGATCGTATGGTATTTAAATGTATCAAGTGTTTACCGCAGTCTAAAATGTTAGCACAGGCTCAGAAAAAGTCTCTAGCAGTCCTCGAGATCACATATTTCAAGTCATACATGGAGAGTAAGAAACTATTCTGAGATAGACTAGCATATAGTTTTTTGTGATCCCACACACATGACGCACACATAGACACACACCACACACACACAGCACACCACTATATATATATATATATATAGCGTATATTAATATACTATACTATATATTATATTATATATATATATAATATATATATATATATATTATATTATTATGTATATATATATTAGTAGTAATACAGGATAATATAACTATCTATATGTATATTATATATATATATTATATATATATATATCTTAATATATATATTAGTATATTAATATATATTTATAATTATATATATATATATATATAATATTATATATAATAAAAGATTATATATACTAATATATATATATATATATTTATATATATTACTATATAAATATTATAATATAGTATGATATATATACTAATATATAGTGTATATATAGTTTATAGTAATATTTATAGCATACTTTATAATATAATATAATATATATTATTATAATACATATTAGTGAAATGGGCATGACATCCGCATACCGCAATTTGGCGGAACATCCGGTACCTTAAAATTGACATCCGCATGTGCCGCCATACCTCACTTAACGGAACACCGCATCCGCATCCTCTTTGTAAAAATTGAGGATGTTGAGGGATGTTTCTACATTTGATAAATGCATAAAATAATATATTTTGGATGTTTTATCATGAATTTATCACTTTAAAAACCAGGGATGCGGAGTCGGAGTCGGAGTCGGAGTCGTGCAATTTTCCAGGAGTCGGTCAATTTTGAAAAAGATGGAGTCGGAGTCGGAGCTCGGAGTCGAAAATTCCTGTGTAAGGGGAGTCGAGTCGAAAATTTATAGACACTATTATTTTATTATTATTATATTATTATTATTATTATTATTAATTATTATTATTATTATTATTATTTATTATTATATTATTATTATATTATTATTATATTATCATTATTATTAATTGATTTTATTATTATTATTTTATTATTATTATTATTATTATTAATTATATGTAATATTATTATTATTTTATTATTATATTATTATTATTAATTATTTAATTATTATTATTATTTTATATTACTGTATAAGTAAACTGTTAATTTAAAATGGCTGTTTTATAATAGAAATGCATGATAATTTTGCATTATAATTACGTTATACAATGTTTTCCGAAACTGAAATATATTTGTTTGTCATGTGTTGCACTGCGCCTGCATCTTTATGTCTTTAATATAGATGTAGCGGATGTGATTTTTCACTATCCCCGGATGCGGATAGTAAAAATCACTATCGGCGGATTGAGTATGAGGATTTTAGAGTCTTAGCCACAAATAATTTCATATATATAATATATATATATATGATATAATATATATGTAATATATATATTATATATATATATATATTTATATATAATATAATATATATAAATATATATATATATATAGTATAATATATTATATATATAATATATATATATAATATATAATATATATACACGAGAGAGGTTTGAAAGGTTTCGTAGCCTGTCAGGTACAAGTGGAAGACTTTTTTTCACATGGTTAATCAAGGGCGCAGAGCTAGCAACCTGGTCCTTTCCATTTGCTTGTATTATTCTTGGACCAGTGTTAGAATCTTATGCGCCCTAGAAAGCAAGATCCTCTGGAGACTTCTGGGTGAACGAGTTTTTGTACGCCTGATGAAAGAAGATGCTAGTTCTATCTTGAAAGGCGAAAACCCCTTCCTGAGAGTAATTAAGCCAGAGCACCTGGCATCGAGAAACAATTGCGAAAAGAAATTGTTTTCTAAAAGTTTCGGGCCAAAAGATGTTGGACCAACTGACAGGCGAAAGCCTTCTGGGGAGTTGTTATATATATAATATATATTATATATATATATATATATAATATATATATATATATATATACTATAGTATATATATAATATATTATATAATATATACTACTATATATATATATATATATATATATATAGTATACCTTGTTATCGATGCGGAGATATGGACCCAAACTCTTTGCCCCCACAAATCGTCTTCCCCGAGCCTCAACTATTTGAAAAAAAGGTTATATTTAAAATAAATACTTGAAAATTAAATAATTCTCAAGAATCAAACTTAAACAAAAACTAAAGCTTCTGAGCCTTTAAAGGGTGAGTTTGTTTCTCTTTCTTCGTAAATGAGATTTGCATCGCTGAAAAGATGCCACCAGCTCATTCTTGAAGGGCATATGCTAAGTATTCCTGCCGAGTATTGCAAGATGTGAAGGAACTTTTACAGATTATCGACGGGCCATCAAACCATGGATCTTTATTCCGAGTTCAAGAGTTTCGCTTTGATATCTCGATCAATGTCAGAGTGTCCTTGACACCTCTGAATTAAGACTCTTCATCGCTGCTAGAAACCAAAAGAAACGTTCATGGATTCTGCAATGGTTTCGCTACAACAATACTGAAAATATGGTGCTGCTTTCTGCAATGTTTCCTTTTTATTGGCTGTGAAATTTCTGGGCTTTAGAGCACATTTCAAATCCACTTAATATACTAAAAAATCTTAGACCCTTTTTGAAACACTGTTCAAGAATTTGGTTTTGTATCTAGGATCCAGAAAGTTACTATTGCAGATGCGTCATCGTTTTGCAGATTTGAAATCTATTATCTACTCCAGCTTTATGTTTTCTGTCAGCCGTCTGAGAAATCCCTACTGTTAAATAGCAGGCAGTTGTAGCACAGCTTTATCATCGTTGCAACTAGAGGGGAATCTCGTCTGCAAACAAGAATTTTCTGAGATAATAGTCTTAGTACCTCTTCAAACGGTTTAAGAAAAGTAATGCAATTCTAAAATCGTATTTTCATCACCTGTCAAGCCTTTCACCTTTGTGTTGTTGTTCGAAGCATAAAGGGAAACAGCTTCATTTAATTCTGGTATCAAAGGCCGGATTGTACCAAGAAATTCCAACGGAGTCCTGAAAACACCAGGATTAAACCCAAATCAAAGATCCGATACGTCCTCATAATCAGTGTTCTTCAGACATTTTCTCTGGGGGCGCTTTCGAGATTCGCGCGGGGCCCATGTAAGTATATGACATAATTTACATAAAGAGAGGAGGATAATAATATTCCTTGTCGTCTTGTCAGCTATCTTAGTCTTATTGAAGATACTAAGTCTTACTGAAATAGTACTATTCCGAAATATAACCAAATCTTTAGTTGTAAAAATATGGCAATCTATTTGTGAAATTTAGTGGGAAAGGTTGAGATAAATAAAATAACATACAGGGTAACGAGAAACATTATTAATGAGAGAATATAAATAATTAAATATATACTTACATATGAGCGTAAATAAAATTTAGGAAATAGAATCTTTGGTAAATAAAATTATATATATTATATATATAACTATATATATATATATAGTATATATTATATATAGTATTATATATATTATATAGATATATATATTATTATATATATTATATAGAATATATATATATATATCTAAATAATATATTATATATATATAATATTATATATAACACTGTTCGGTAGGCCGTATCCCGACGTCTAGTTTAGTAAGTTAGGGATATTAGAAGTATAGTTTAATAAAGGAATCGTATCAGCGACCGGATTTTTCTTCGTCGCATACAGTCCCTACCTCTGTTTTTTTAGAAAATCTCAGTTGGATTATAAATACAGTTTAATCTATTCTGGTTTTGAATTGTTTCTAATTGTAACAAGGTTTAGACATGTTAATTACAGTATATGTACCCGGGTCTCGTTTCATTTGTAATGCGCAGACGTTATTAGTCCTACAATTTCATACTATTACTGAGAATATGTTTTGTTTTTTTCCGATCGTAAAGACTTTTCACTCTTGATAAAATGGATCGTTTCTTGACGAAAACGTCAAGTAAAAAGTATGTCTACGGTCCATACCTAACATCATTTCTTCAGTGAAAGGTGATATTTCAGTAATATATCGCTACTGTTAGTAGCTTTGCTAATGCTAGAAGTAAAACTGTAGGAAGTCGATCACAAAACCCCGGCCTTACTACAAGAATTTTTTGAAGTTTGTAAGCTCAAACGAAGGTGATCGTATGGTTTTTAAATGTATTAAGTGTTTTTTACCGGCAGTCCTAAATGTTAACAAGCTCAGAAAAGAGTCCCCTCTACAGTCTAGCGATCACAATATTTCAAGGCATACAGAGAGGTAAAGACTATTCTTTAGATAGACTGAGCAATATATTTTGTGACCCACAACAACACACACACACACAGTGCACACTCGCATATTATATGATATATATATATAGTATATATAGTATATATTATAGTATAGTATAGTATATATAGTATATATATATATATTATATATATATAAGTAGTTATAAGTATATTATATATATATATCTTATAGATATATATATATATATATATATATATATGATATATATTAGTATAATATATAAGTATATATATACTTATGTATATATATATATATAATATATATATATAATATATATATATATATATATATAGTATAATATAGGTATAATAATTATATATATGCTATATATATATATATAGTAGTATATATAAATATATATATATTATATATATTATATAATATTATATATACTATAGTGCATATTATTGATGCGCACGACATCCGCATCCGCAATATTTCAAAAAACATACCTACATTGGCAGTTTATGTCACATCCTCACTTAACGGAACATCCGCAATAATAGCAGACGCATGCTCTTTGAAAAATGAGGAGTGTTGAGGATGTTTTCTACATTTGATTAAAGCAATATTAAATAAATATTTTGGCATCTTATCATGGGAGTCTTATGGAATAGATCGGCTGCGGAGTCGGAGTCGTGAAGTCGGAGTCGTGGAGTCTTTCCAGGCATCGACGGAATATCTGTGCAAGTGGAGTCAGAGTCGGAGTCGGAGTCGGGAGTCGTATAAATACTCGGGTAGGTTAAGGGGATCGGGAAGTCGAAAATTTTATAGAACTAGTTAATTATTATTATTATTATTATTATTATTATTATATTATTATATTATTATATTATTATTATTATTGATTATTATTATTATTATTAGATTATTATTATTTATATTATTTTAATCATTATGTTATTGGATTTATTAATTATTATTATTATTTATTATTAGATTATTATTATCTATTATTATGATTATAATTATTATTCTTATTTTATTATTATTATTATATTATTACTGAAATATAATCTGTTAAATGTTATAAAAATAATTTGAGATAATAGAGAATAAATAATATTGCAGTTATTATTGGTTATAAGAGCATTTTGTGTTTCCCGAAACTTGGACATATTGTTGGTGACATGTGTTGGTCAGTCTTGTTTCGCTTTTCTTTTTGCATCTTTATTTTGTTTTACCTTCAGATTAGCGGAGATTGGTTGATTTGTGTATATTCCGCGGATGCGGATAGCTAAAATCACTATCCCGATGAATATGAGCTTTAGAGTCTTAGTCCACAAGGTGACTTCTAATAATAGATTAGTCTTACTATATAGTATATAGTAAGTATAATATATAATTAGTAATTTATTTATAGTTATATATAATATATGATATTTTATAATATATAAATATATATATATATTATATATATATATAATATATAGGTAATATATAGTATAATATAAGAAGGTTGAAAGTTTCTAGCTGTCAGGAACACAGTGAAGATTTTTTTTCACCGATGGTTATACGGGCGGAGCAGAGCTAGACTAACCTGGTCCTTTTCATTTTCTTGTATATTCCCTGGCCGATGTTAGAATCTTATGCCCTAGAAGCAAGATCCTTCTGGGAGACTTCTGGTGAGACGAGTTTTGAAGCTGATGAAAGAGAAGATTCTAGTCTACTGAAAGGGCAGAAAACCCTCCTGAGAGTAATTAACCAGAGGACTTGGCATCAGAAACAATTGCGAAAAGCAAATGTTTTTCTTCTAAAAATGCCAGAAGGAGAAGACGCTGGACATACTGACAGGGCGAAAGCCCTTCCTGGGATGTGTATAATAGTAATATAGTATAATATATAATATAATAATATATATAATATATATATATATATTATATTATATATAATTATATATATTATATATTCATATATATCATAATATATATAACTTATATATATATATGAATATTAATATGTGATTATATATATATTAAATATATACTGTTGTTACAGATTGCGAAATATGGACCCAACTCTTTTGCACGCCACCCCCAATCTCTTTCCCCAGCCTCAACCTATTTGAAAAAAAAGGTTATATGTAGAATGATACTTGAAATTAATTAATCTCAAATTAGTTTAAAAAAAATAAAGCTCCTGAGCCCTTTAAGGTGAGTTTGTTTCTCTTTCTTCGTAAATGAATTTGCATACCGCTGAGAAAGATTCTCAACCAGCTATCATTTCTTGTAAGGCCAATGCTAAGCTACTTCCCTGCCGAGTTTTGCAAGATGTGAAGAACTTTTTACAATTATCACGCCATCAAACCATTGTCTTTATCCGATTGCAAGAGTTTGCTTCTGAGATAATCTTCGTCAATGTCAGAGTGGTCCCTTGACACCTCGAAAAGACTCTTCATCGCTGCCTAGATAACCAAGAGAGACGTTCATGGGATTCTGCAATGGTTTCCGCAACAATACGAAATAGTGTGTCTGTTTCTGCAGATGTTTCCTTTTTAATATGGCTGGTAAATTTCTGGCTTTAGAAGCATTTTCATCACATAAAATACTAACATAAATCTTCACCCTTTGTGAAGACCGTGGGTTCAAGAAATTTGGTTTTTGTTCTAGGATCCAGAAAAACGTTACTATTCCAGATGCGTAATCGTTTTGTAGATTTTGAAATCTATTATCTATCTCCAGCATTAGTGTTTCTGTCACCTTTGAAAATCCCTTACTTTTATAGCAGCATTTAGCACAGCTTTCATCGTTGCAACTAGAGGAATCTCGTCTGGCAAACAAGAATTTTCTGAGATAATAGTCTAGTTACCCCTTCAAAGGGTTAAGAAGAGTAATGCAATTACCTAAAATCGTATTATATCCGAGCGCTGTCACCTTCATCATTGTGGTGGTGTGTGTGAGAGCATAAAGGGAGACCCAGCTCATTTATTTTCTCCCATCCTCTCAGCATGTACCAACGATCTATTCCCAACGAGTCTGAACATCTTGCGTTACAGAAAGTTGAGGAACATTTAGTCTCATAATCAGTGTTTCTTTCAGACAATTTTCTCCGGGGGGGCTTTACAGAGATTCGGGGGGCACATAAGTATAACAACATAATTTACATAAAAGTAAAGGTATAAATAATATTCCTTGTCTCTCACTTGTCAGCTAATCTTAGTCTTATTAGATACTGTCTTACTGAAAATAGTAAATATCCGAAATATAACCATATATCTTTCTGCAAAATATAGCAATCTATTGTGAGAATTTATTGGAGTTGATAATTATAATAACATAGGGTACGAAAACAATTATATGAGAAGAATATTAAAATAAAGTTTATATAATGAGTAATATGACCTTTTCAAATAAGAAAATAGATATTTGGTAAAAATTATATATATATATATATATATATATATTAATACTATAACTACTATATAATATATATATATCCTATATTATATAATACGTATATATTATATATATACTATATATTATATATATATTATATATATTATATATTATATTTTATATTGTATAATATATATATATTATATATATAACACTTTTCGTAGCCGTACCCCACGAACGTTATACTTAGTAAGTTAGGGGTATTAAAGAAGAAAGTTTAAAGGAATCGTATACGAAGACGAGTTTTCTTCGTCGCATACAAGTCTACAACTGTTTTTTTTAGAAAATCCTCAGTTGGAGTTCTCACAGACCCCTCGATGCTAATCATATCATTCATGCATTTAGGTTCTGACAGCAATCCTTTTCTTGTCTTACTAGTATTCGGTTCATAGTACTGAACCTATATTTAACCGAGGCTATCGTTACAGGGATGACAAGAAAGATTTCACAGACTTTTTGTAACTCGCAATATCCCACGTCCGCTTCCAATATTTTCCACAATGGGCGTTTCATCTCTTTAAATATTTCGCATTCGAGCATGGAATTGATATAAAAAATGTAGGATTTCAGGTCAGCTAGTACACCTTCCGCATTAAACATCGGAAATCTGTCACAAATTTTTCTAACTTATATATCCGGTAAATTTGTTAATGACTCAAACGTTGAAAGCGACTAGAATACATTTATATCACTTGATTTGTCTTGACCTTTCTTCAATTCTTCGATAACTATCGCAGTATATTCATCC
>JABUQX010109516.1:17500-20000 GCA_015478945.1 Trachelipus rathkii
TTATATATATATATATATATATATATATATATATATTATAATATATATATATATATTATATATATATATCCTTAATGAATTAGAATCCCTAAATATCCTTAATTCAAAAAACCTCCCCACCCGAATCCCTCCCCAAGTCAACCAATCCCCTACTTCCCCAGACGTCACATTCTGTTCCCCCTCCCTACACCACTTACTAACATGGGACACCATTACTGACCTACAATCGGACCACCTTCCTATTCTTATATCCCTAAATTCCCCCCATCAATCCCCCCAAAAAAAACTATTACATACACTAACTACAAAAAAGCAAACTGGCTCGCATATACTAATTATATCGAAACTCACATCAACCCAACACAAATCCACGATATAACATCCCTTCTCACCTCCATCACTCACTTAAACAATACAATCATCAAATCTGCAAACCTTCACATACCCAAAGGACACAGAAAATCATACAATCCCAAACTCAACCCCAACATCAGCCAACTCATTAAACAAAGAAACTCCCTCCGAAAACTCAATCCATATACCCCCCACATCTCTAACCAAATAACAAACCTAAACACCCAAATCTCTAACCTCATAACCACCAACACTACTAAAAAATTCTCTGAATACCTACAACAAAACATCTCGCGCAAAGACAATAAGAAAACCTGGCAAGTCATCAAAAAATTAAACAACTCACGAAACAACCCCCCACCATCCCACGAATCCCCATCTTTACCCAATAACTCCCTCCCTTCCCCAAAACAACAATCAGACAGTCTCGCTAAACATTACGCTAAGATCTCCCGTAAACCAACACACCCCGATAATAGGAAAACAAAAAAACAACTCAGAAAACTCAAACTAGACCTCAACCCCCTACCCTCATTCACAACAATCATGATAACAGAAACCATTAAAACCCTCAAAAATTCAACAGCATCAGGCCCAGACTCCAATATCCAACCTGCACATAAAACACCTTGGAGAAAACGCAATCCTCCTAATCACAGACATCTTCAATAAATCTTGGCAACTCAACTACATTCCCCCAATCTGGAAACAAGCATACATAATCCCTAAACTCAAACCAAAAAAAGACCCCAACTCCCCCTCTTCCTATCGCCCAATTTCTCTGCTTTGCTTCATCAGTAAATTGCTAGAGAAATTAATATTAAATAAATTTTCCCAATCTATTCACATCCAACACGGATTCAAAAGCAACCATTCTACAACCACAGCCCTCACCTCACTCACACAACACATCATTAATGGCTTCAACCAATCACCTTCCCACAAATCTACTCACAGCAATAGACATAGACAAAGCATTTGACACCGTCCCCACACACATCCTAATTCAAAAAATCCTCCATTCCCCTTTAAAAAATAATTACAAAAAATGGCTTTCCAATTTCCTCAC
This sequence comes from Trachelipus rathkii, assembly GCA_015478945.1. Classification (NCBI taxonomy): domain Eukaryota; kingdom Metazoa; phylum Arthropoda; class Malacostraca; order Isopoda; family Trachelipodidae; genus Trachelipus; species Trachelipus rathkii. The sequence goes on from JABUQX010109516.1 coordinate 18,924, forward strand.
CAACCGTTTTGAAAAGTCTTATAACAAAAACAACTCTCCATTTACTCAAATTACAAAAACGGCGTCCCATCAGGGAGCCATTACTCTCCATTTTATTCAACTATTTCACTGCAGACTGCCCAACCCAATCACACTCCACCAAATATTATCACTTAATGCAGCGAAATCAGCCTCATTTCCCAACACCCAGACGTAAACACAGCCACACAACATGCCAATAGAATATTTACATTTCTTTAAAAAACTGTTATTCTCCAGCAGAATGACCCATCCCCCCTTAAGTCTCTATCACCCTTTTAACACTGGACCCGTCATCAATCTCCCTCCATGCCCTTAATTACCTGAAAACAATACCCCTCCCTTTAAACAAAAACCAAAAAAATACTAGGACTTACCTACGACACCCACATGACGTTTTCCCCCCATATTGACCAAATCACTTCCACAACTCAACGAAAACTAAACACCCTCCGAACCCTTTCCCAACACAACTTCAGCGACAGGAGACATACACTCACTACTATCTATAAACAACTTCTTAGAACAAACTTAAACTACGCTTCTCCAGCATGGTTCCCAGCACTCTCAAAATCAAACACAAATAAACTACAAATCTCTCAAAACACAGCCCTCAGAATTATCACAGGTTGCACTAAAACCACCCCAATCCAACATTTACACGATGAAGCCTCCATCCTCCCCATTTCCACACATCTGGAGATGGTGAGGACTCAATTCTATCAGAAGACCCGTAACCCAACCCACCCTTGTCACCAAATTCTCCAATCCCCCTCGACAAAGACTAAAATCCCCCCTTTCTTCACCAGCTCAATTCTATTACAACACTTACAATATAATTCCCCCGCCCCCTCCCAATAGGTCATGGATTTCACATATCCATACCCACCTAACAAACACTTACCTTCAAAACCGCCCAAATAACAATTTATTAAATACCCCCTCCCCAAAACTTTCCCTTAGAGAAGAAACGCTGTCCAGAAGAGGCCAAATGGACCTCGCTCGGTGCAGATCGGGTCACCACCCGAGACTCATGCAATATAAACATAGATTTAAACT
>JABUQX010109516.1:22500-25000 GCA_015478945.1 Trachelipus rathkii
AAATTTTGACACTTTTTTTGAACTCGTTTTTTTTATTTAAAATTTAGGTATTTTTTTACTAAATTTTCCCCATTGATAGAAGTAATTTTTTAATTACATTTAAATTAATTATAGCATAATAAAAAATGTCAATAAATAATACGTAAAATACGAAAAACAATGGTGGTGCCGAGCCACCCCTCCATCAATTTTTACGGCGGGGTGAATAGGACCAAGTTAGGTCCCGTTTTTTTGCCACTAATACTCTTTGGATCAAAAATTTACTTTTCCAGCTTAAAGCTAACATACTCGAGTGTAACCACTGAAAAAAATAGTTAAAATCGATCCACAATTTTTCATTTTATAACGAAGTTAAAAAAACTCCATTTTTTCAAAAAGTGAAGTTCCTATTGAAGGTATTTTTGTACCCTAATTCCTAACCATTTTTTTTAAAAAATATGCAAAACTTTCTAGAATTATAATATGATCTAATAAACACTTGGGTAGTAAGCTAGCCGCGTGGTATAAAATGAGCGAAAATTTTTTTTTTTTTTTTTTATTATTTTTTATTTTGATTTAGAGTGGACCGAATCACCGCCCTCCTAAAACGAGGCGGGCCTGGTCAACCCTCGCCGACGCTATATATCATATATATATAATATATATATATATATATATATATTATGGTAAATCACTTTAGCTGAGGTGAATAACTTTAACATAACTATTATCATTAAACTATAAACTTATAATTTACAAAAAATGGTATCAAAAAATTCTTTGAAGTTTTTTTTAGCGATTCACTTATATTTTAATTGCATATTTTTAATAAAAATATCGAAGAAATTTACGCTCAGAAAAAAAAAAATTGAATAATTTCCACGTTTTTTTATTGGTAATAAAAACACTAATCGATGTTTGTTTTTTGATATTTTCCGCGATTATTTATATCATCGATAAAAATAATTTTCTTTAGATAATTTTTTTTAACGATTATCAAACGATTCAATTTGAAGCATAGTAATTTTTTATACTGTGAATTGAATATACCAAACTATGTACAAAGTAGTTTCAATTAAAAAAAAATAAAAAGATTTGTTAAATAATTATTTTTCGTACGATAGAATATACAAAAAATTAAATAATGCTCTAAAAAAATTTATATATATATATATATATATATAGTCATATATATTATATATATATATATATATAATTATAATATATATATAATATATATACATATATATATAATATATATATAATATGGAGGAAACGAGAGAGAGGTTAGGCCTACGCCATATATAAATCGATCTACGTAAACGTAAACTTTTACGATAACGTACGTATGTCCATATAGGTTAGGATAAGGCCTACGGCATATATATATATATATATATATATGTATATAATATATATATAACTAATATATATATATAAAAAATATATATATATATATATATATATATAGGCATATATGGCATTACTATATATTATGTACCATACCCCGTCAAGTAGAAATTTATATGCAAGCTCCGCGTGACGTCATACACGTCAGGATTTCCGCGTTACGTATCATAGTAGAAATATTATACTGTGTACGTATACTGTGAGGTCATGACTAATTTTTTATCGAAATATATATATATATATATATATATATATATATATATATATATATATATAATATATATATATATATATATATAATAATATATATATATATATAATATAATACTATATATTTATAATATATATATTATATATATATCACGGCCCAATAGGGGGCTCGATCGAGCCGACGGGGAACAAAGGGGGGACGTTTTTCCATACCCCGTAGGGGAGGGGCGAGGAACCCCCGCGCACCACAAATACCAAAGGAGGGGTTCCGAGACGCCTCCCCGGAGGGTGGGAAAATATGTCCTACCACTGTCCTTCCCCGGAAGGCCGAGAGACCCCGACTCCTGCCAATTTTGCGGTTTACCCTTGGGGTACGCATTAGTTAAAAACATTATTATTTTTTTAAAACTAATGTGTACCCCACAAGGGTAGACCGCCCCGATGACAGGGTCGGGGTCTCTCGCCTTCCGGGGAACGAAAGGGTAGGACTATTTCCCCCCCCTCCAGGGAGGGTCTCCGAGCGTTTCCGGACACCCGCTTTTGGTATTTGGGTGTCGCGGGGTTCCTTCCGCCCCTCCCCTACGGGGTATGGAAAAAACGTCCCCTTTTGTGTTCCCGTCGGCTCGTCGAGCCCTATTGGCCGTGAATATATATTAAATAGTATATATAATATTATATATTATTATATATAATATATATATATATATATATATATATATATATATATATATATATAATATATATATAATATATACATATATATATTATATATATATTATATATATAATATATATATATATTATAAATATATATATAATATAATATATATAATATATATATATATATATTCGAAAAATTAGTCATGACGTCACAGTAGACGTAGCGCGGAAATCCTGACGTG
>JABUQX010109516.1:32500-37214 GCA_015478945.1 Trachelipus rathkii
TTTGAGAGGCTGTAACTTTTTTTTCTAAAGAGACCACCACTTTTTTTTTTTTTTTATTCTTCATTATTTTTTTGAGTAGCCTATATCCTGTAATTTTTATAAAAATCGGAGGTGAAGCTCCTCTGTACTACTATTACCATTATTATTATAATTTAACTTTAATATAAATTTGATTTTTTTTCTGTTTTTTTTTTTTATTCTTCGTTTATTTCAATCATTATTATAATTTTTAGGAGTAGGCTATTTTTTTTAAAAAAAATCCAACCCCAGCCATAGTGAGAGGGTCATCCTCTGAAGGAGGAGATGGGGGAGATGATATAGAGGGGGAGAGTCGAAGGCCCCACACAGAATGAGAAAAAAATATATATACTGTGTATAAAATATAAATTTATTATATATTAAAAAAATACAAACTAATAAATTAATGAAATAAAAATCCTCATATATAAGGTATTATATATATATATATATATATATATATATATATATATATATATATATTATATATATATATATGCTATACTAGTCTATATAAAAAAACCTGTAGTATATATATATGTGATATATATTATATATATATACTATAATTTTTTTACATACCACCACTCACAGGCAAGGCCCTTTTCAAAAGGAGAATGCAAAAAAATAAATAAAATAAAAATAAAATTACCAAAGGAAATACAAAAATTAAAATAAATGGAAAGTAAACCCACCCTGTCCCTTGCCTAACACAATTCCCTCAGGTGGGCACAGATGCGGGACTTAAATAGACAAAGATTGAATATTGCAAGGAAAATAGACGAAGTCAAAGAGTTCCACAAAACAGTTGTGGCTGGAAAGGAGGAGGTACCACAACATGTAATCCTTGAGTCTCCAATATTCACACAATTTTCATTAGAGAACAAAGCACCTCTTGTGTTACGATGGCCATGCAGTGGTGGAGGAATTCGAAAGGTCAATTCTCTCGAGCACCTGCCATTGTAATACCTATATAAAAGAGATAGGGCACCAATGTCACGATGCTGAGATAGAGGGTCAAGGCAGTCAGAAAGTATGGGACAGTTTATAAGCCTCTTAGCCTTAGCTTCAACTCTATCCAAAAGGAGGGTGGATCCAGATCCACCCCAAATGTGGGAACAGTATTCCATACAGGGGCGAATAAGACCTTTGTATAACTGGAGTATCTATGCAGAAGAAAAAAATTCATGCAATCTTAACAGAATTCCCAGCTTTTTTGAGGCCATTTTAGCAACCAATGTGATGGGGTCTCCAAGACAATTCACTATTTATGTTTAGTTCAAGAATGTTTGTTGTTTACAGGTAAGACACTAGAGCCTCCAAAGGAGATAGAAAAGTTGGGAGGTGTTTTAGAGAGGGAGATATGAAGAAGTTGAGTTTTCAAAGAGTTGAACCACAAGATTACGGTTACCCCACTGAGAAATCCCAACCAAATTGGCAAGAATTGAATCAGAAAGCTGTAGACGAGAGGCAACTCTAGATACAAATGAGGGAGCACAATTGAAATGAGTGGAAGAATGGAGAGTTGAGTCATCAGCATAAGAATGAACAGAGTTAGAAGTGCAAGTGCAGCTTAGAAGATCATTGATGAAAAGTAGGAATAAAGTTGGAGATAGAACAGAACCCTTGGGAACACCACAATTAATAAGAAAGGAGGAAGAGGTGGCTGCATCAACAAGAGCTGAAATGGAACAATCTGAAAGAAAACTAGACAAGAATAAGCAAAGTGAAGGAGGAAATTCAAAGGAAGGTAGCTTAGAGAGTAGCGAGGCATGCCATACCCTGTCAAAAGCTTTAGATATGTCAAGCGCTACCACACAAGACTTCCCATTATAAAATTTTTTAATGCTTCACAATATTTATATTTATTTCTAAGTAAAAAAACTTGTCCAAATTGGTTTAATTCATAGGAAAAATGAAGTGCTTGCACGAAACCCCTAAGGTTTAGTAATTTTTTATATTAAGGGCCTCCACTTTGATTTTTATAAAAATCACAACATAGTAATGAAGAATAAAAAAAAACAACAGAATTTAAGTCTTAAGAAAAAAAGTTACAGCCTCTCAAAGTTTGGAATTTTCCCATAGGCTTTTCATAGACCTTGAGGTTTTTGTAAGTTCAAGTTATGATAAGATTTGTTAAGTATACACAGATTTACTCTGTGTATACTTAACAAAACATCATAACTTGAACTAGTAGGGTCTTAAAATGAGACCTAACCTGAGTGGAGTAGGAAATTGTGAATGACCCAGGGAAATACTAAAGCGCTCGGAGAATATAACCCTATGCCTAAACAAAAATTCACACTGAATAGATAACAGAGTCTCCCACTTTAAATCCTAAATTTCTATGACTGAGACTATTATCGAACGCTGTGGCCAAAATTTAAGATCAAAATTGAGATGGATGGTGGGAGCTAGATTAATATTAAGCCTTACCTAACGTAAATCTTCCGATGAGGAATCGTACATCAGCCATAAATGAACTTTTCGGCTATATGCTTTTCAGGATTGCAGCCAACACCTTGGATGATATCCGCCTGAAATGGTAACCTTGGTATGCAATGTAAGTTTACCATAAACCAAAAAATATTGCAATGACGGATAAGGAAAATTGCTTTTCCTTAAAACAATTTATTATTGATAAGTTTATGAATTATGCGTTTTGATAGACGCACGAGTCTCGGAATTTGTAATTCAGATTATATTATTATTTAATCTTATACTATAGACCAGTGACTGTAAATCTAGGTTTGGAGAAAAGACTGAAGAAAAAGTGAATTAAGTCAGTAAAGGAATGCCTGGAGGAGTAAAATGTGAATTTGTCAGAGGTGAGAAGAAAGGTGCATAATAGGAGTGAATGGCGGGGTTTTGTGAGGGGGTATGGTTGTTGCCCACAATTGCATGTAGAAAAATCTTTGCATTTGCAGGTTGCAATATCAGACTAACTTTTTTTTGGCATTTTCTTGGAATAAATTTAATTTTAATTTATACTTGTTGCCATTTTTTCGCCCACCCTTTACATGGTTTTAAAAGGTTTCTGTACTTCTCATAATAGTCTCTAAATAATTTCATAATCTGATTATGCGATACTATAGGAATAAAAGCTCTATTACATAACTCTGTCAGCTTAAAAGAAATGATCTCGCCTATTTCACCCAGTGTTTTAATTTCAAAGGCATGTCTTAACCACAAGAAAAACTTCATTATGTCTTCATAAGTAGGTAAAACACTTTCTTTTAGCTGTCTTGGGGCACCAAAAACAATACAGCTCACAGTTTTTCTAGTCTTCAAAACTGATGAAGTTGATAGTGTAGACACCATATTTTAGGCCGTAAAGATTCAGATGATGGTATTATAAGATTAGTATAAATCAGATAAACAAACAATAAAACACATGCTACTGATACTAACGCTCGACTCACAATGATGACAAATGACAAATGAAACAAGCTGGCAATATGCTATGTATGCATATAAAAAAGGTGCGAAACAGTGGTGTGGGAGTTAAAAGTGTTTAATGCATTATGAAAAAATTATAAATGGAAATTGTTGGAGCAATAGAACATTTATATAGGCTGACCAAATTTTTGTGGTTACATGTATGCACTAAAACGTACATTTTACATACTATTACATTAATATTAGTACCCCAGTCCTTCAACTATAATTCCTGTCACAGTATTAGAATATTGTTGCATATTTTCTAAAAACCATTGCAATCAAACCTCTCTGGCACCAGTAATAATTGTCTTACATTTCCCAAATTTTAAGGGTAAAACATAAATATCAAAAGGCAACTTTTCTGCACAATTAGGATTCGAAAAAAAATATCACTTTTTTTTGTTCCACCCTAATATATACTGTATAAATAAAGGTTGGTATTAATAACCCCCAAAATATAATAAAACCCACCTATAAAAAAAAACAAGCTGCGAAGTGTTTTTTTTTTTTTTTTAGTTAGCTATATTTTTAACAAAAGTTTTTTTAAAAAATTTTTAATATGCAATAAATAGCAACTATATTAGGTTTCATTAGTAGTGAGCTAAGTTGCATTTATCAGATTTGGCATATATATATTAATGATATATTATATATATATAGTATATATATATAGTATATATAATATATAATATATATATATATATATATTAAATATATATTATCTATATTATATATATTATATAAATATATATATATTATTATATATATTATTACCTATATATATATATATATATATATATAAATATAATATATATATATAATTTATAAATATATATATATATATATATATATATATATATATATATTATATTTTATATATATTATATTTAAAGATTTAAATTAATTAATTTTTAAATTTTACTAAAAATGAATGTCTCTCTAAATGGTATTGACTAGACTATTAACTAACTATCCGCATATAATAACTTTTTCCCAATTAAATATGACAAATAAAAAATACTTTTCAGTAAACTAATGTTAAATAATTCTTTCCACTTAGGTTATAAAAAATTTGTTTACGCATATTATTGTTGAATTTCCGTTAATTTTAATATAGTATGTAATAAACTTTAAAACTATTTACATGGATTGACTGTCAGTCAGTGGTATGCATCAGTATTTTCCCCATTTTTTGATAACTCATCTGGCCTGTCTTAGATATCAATATATCTATTCCTTCAAGTTTTGACCTTTT
>JABUQX010109517.1:17500-22500 GCA_015478945.1 Trachelipus rathkii
ATAATGAAAAAGTAAAAGTTTATTATATTTAACGACTTGTATATAATTTAAAGATATGGCGAGGAAGGGGGGTATTAATATTATCGAATAAGGATTTTGAGGAGGGTGGCAGAGCCGGAGGAGTCGGATTTTATTTGGTGGAGCCGGAATCGAGGTCGGAGCCGGAATCAGTAAAACTATTTGCCTGTTCCATAGATGTGAATTGGAGGACGACTGTACCAAGGAATAAAAAGTAAAAGAGGAAATAAATTAAAACAACAACAACAACAACAACATCCGTCAACTACTCTACTTCTTGCGGGTATTTATAAGGAGACTTCCATTGTGAGTTCGGATAACAATATCTGACAATCATCTCGACTGCGGATGTAATATTAACAAGTGTTTATATCCTCCTTCTACAAATATAGTTTGACCGAAGCATTAATTATTGATAGATTAAACAGAGTATCAATCAGTTCTCAGCAACGTCGAATCAATAATGTTGAAAAGATGGTTACAAGATTCTTTGCATAGGAAATATTCAAATGTAAATTACAGAGTCTAACTTATTATATTCATTAATAAAATATTTGGATGGTTTAGTGTCATTTTGTTAAGATTTCGTAGAGGTTGGGGGGAAGGGGCTATGCCTTTCTTCCCTCTTCAAAATATTATAACAGTGAATAAATAATAACCTTTTACTTTGTTAGAAGTGCAGGTTAGCTATCTTTTTGTGTAATTGTTGAGGTGGATGATTGTAATAATGACCAAGGAATTTTGATTGAATGTATATAATTTAAATCAGGGATGGCAATTTTGGTGATTTTTTTTATTTTTTTTTAAAAAAATCAATTTGTGATTTTTTTGATTTTTTTGATATTTTTGATTCGTAACGTCACGTGAAATATAATTTGCAAGTTACAAATTATATTTCGCGTGACGTTACAAATCTGAAAAAATAGAAAAAAATAAAAAAAATCAAAAAAATCACAAATTGATTTTTTTTTAAAAAATCAAAAAAAATCACCAAAATTGCCATCCCTGATTTAAATAACTCGGCATTGTGTATTTTTTGTCTCTGGTATAATTTTCCAGCAATTTCCGAGCCATGGAATTTTCTCAACTCTTTTTTGCCTTTTAATATAACCTCCTCTTTACTTATAGAAAAAATAACAAGTTATTAATTATTATTATTATTATTATTATTATTATTATTATTATTATTATTATTATTATTATTATTATTATTATTATTATTATTATTATTATTATTATTATTATTATTATTATTATTATTATTATTTTTTTATATATTATATTTTTTTTATTATTATAGTTATTAATTATTATTATTATTATTATTATTATTATTATTATTATTATTATTATTATTATTATTATTATTATTATTATTATTATTATTATTATTATTGAATATTCTTTTACGTTTACATTTTTAATAAATGAACTCGAGAGACTTGAAATGTATTTCTTATTAATCAAAACTAAAATAGTGTTGGCAAAGAAAAATAAATAAATAATATTAAATTATAAAAAAATAAAAAAATAAAAAAATAAAAAAAAAGTATAATAATGAATTTTTTTTAAGTTATCAATACTAAAATATCGATACTAAAAAAAGGGATTGATGTTACGATATTAAAGAAAAATGTAATATTAATATATAATATAAATATAGTATATATATAATATATATAATATATATATATATATTAAATATATATATGTATATATATATAGTATATATATATAGTATAATATTTAGTCTATATATATCATATATATATATATATATTATATATATATTATATTAATATATAATTATATATATATATATATAATATAATTATATATATATATATATTTATATATATATATATATATATTATATATTTATATTATATATATATATATATATATTAATTATATATGTCAATAGTATTTATATAAATTTATTTTTGTATATATATATAATATATATAATTATAATAGTATATATATATATATATATATCATGAGTCTGGGAGTGAGTAGGTCTTAGTCTGTCAGATAAATGTTCATGTGCCATGCATTTACGACAAAAAAAATAAAAGTATGTAAATTCTAAAATTTATGCAAAAATCTTTTCAGATATTTATAAATATTTCAGCATTGTGTTAATTATTTTAGTTTGCTTTTCCAACAATTTATTTTTTGGTGTAGATTAATTAATTAATTAATTAATTGGTTTATATTAATTAAAAATACATTTCAATTAATAATTAATTCATTAACAGAAAAACAAAAGTTGAGAATTACCATTACTATTATTACCCTAATTGCTGACACTTAACTAATTAGTAACTCTTAAGGAGTATAATAACAGCATTTCTACTTTATTATTGTTACATTTGCGCCTTTATTATTATTATTATTATTATTATTATTATTATTATTATTATTATTATTATTATTATTATTATTATTATTATTATTATTATTAAAATTATTATTAAAATTATTATTAAAATTATTATTATTATTATTATTATTATTATTATTAATTATTATTATTATTATTATTATTATTAATTATTATTATTTATATAATTATACATTTCCGCCTTTATTATTATTATTATTATTATTATTATTATTATTATTATTATATTATTATTATTATCTATTATTATTAAGATGGTTAATTAATTAATTTAATTAGTAGTAGTAAAAAGTAGTAGTAGTATAGGATAAGAAGTATGAGTTATAGTAGTAGTAATGTGAGTAGTACACTACTACTACTACTGCTACTACTACTAATACTACTACTATAAAGTAATTAAACAGATCTAAATGACTCTTGCTTATTAATGGTATTACGTACTGCAATATTATTTTATGCGAAAGTTTATTTAATTAACTTGACTATAGAACCTCAATGAAAATGACTGTTACCAACCAGGGTTGTGGAGTCGGAGTCGGAGTCAGAGTCGGTAATTTTGACCAGAGGGTGGAGTCGGAGTCGAAGATTCGGTAAAGATTTCTGAAAGAGTCAGGAAGTCGGGAGTCGGAGTCGCGGTAATTTTTGAAGAGCAGGTGGAGTTCGGAGCTCGGAGTCGGTAATTTGAAGAGAGTGAGTCCGAGTGCAGGAGTCGGTAAATTTTGAAGAGAGTGGGTCGGAGTCGAAAAATTTGAACCGACTCCACAACCCTGTTACCAACAATTGTCATATTTCACAATATAAAATGTACAGTTTCCTATTACCTCAATAGTATTGACAAAATATATTAGATAAAAAAAAACGTTTTTTTTTTTTTTTTTTTTTTTTTTTGGAGGGCAGGAGTCCCGGCGGGGTCGGGGGGTTGGGGGCGCAAGACAAGAATTTGGTTATGTAGCATCAATTCGTTAATGAGTGAATCCCAAACAATATGATGGATGACATAATCTGCTATTTTAAACGAATATAATTATAAATGGGTGTTAAAATGCGCGGTGCGTAGCCGGAGTCGAGTCGCGAGTCCGGAGCGGAGCCAGGATTTTAAAATGATAGAGCGGGAGCCGCAGTAAGGTATTTTTAAATAATGGAGCCGAAATCCTCCTCGGAACTTTCGTCACACTAATCAAATTCGACAGCATATACCTTACTCGTTGTATATAAATACAGATTGCAATAATTTTTAATAAATAAATATTTAGATTTACAAATATAATTATTATAATTATTTTATTATTATTATTCCTAATTATTATTATTATTATTATTATTATTATTATTATTATTATTATTATTATTATTATTATTATTATTGTATTAAACCTGAGAGTGACAGATTTTATTACTTTATATATATTCAGATAATTTGGGAGTCTCATATAATTTGGAATTTTGGTGATAGATAGATAGATAGATAGATAGATAGATAGATAGATAGATAGATAGATAGATATATAGATAGATAGATTCAAATAATTTAGAGATAGATAGATAGAAAGTCAAATAACTTATAGATAGATAGATAGATAGATAGATAAGATAGACTAGATAGATAGATAATAGATAGATAAATAAATATAGATAGATAGATAGTAGATAGATAGATAGATAGATAGATAGATAGATAGATAGATTTAAGATAATAGATAGATAGATGATAGATAGATAGATAGATAGATAGATAGATAGATAGATAGATTCAAATAATTTAGATAGATAGATAGACAGATAGATAGATAGATAGATAGATAGATAGATAGATAGATAGATAGATTCAAATAATTTAGATAGATAGATATGATAGATGCACTAGATAGATAGATTCAAATATTTAGATAGATAATAGATGATAGATAGATAAGATGACTAGAATAGATAGATAGATAGATAGATGATATGAGTCAATAGCTAGATAGATAGATAGATAGATAGATAGATAGATAGATAGATAGATTACAAAAATTTAGATAGCTAGATGGATAAATAGCTAGATAGCTAGCTAGCTAGCTAGCTAGCTAGATAGATAGATAGATAGATAGATAGATAGATAGATAGATAGATAGATAGATAGATAGATAGATAGATTACAAAAAATTAGATAGTCAAAACTTAGCATAGATAGATGAATAAGATAGATAGATAGATAGAAGATAGATAGATTAGATACGAGGAGAGACTTAGATAGATATGACTAGCATAGTCAAAAAAAATTAGAGATAGATGTAGTAAAAAAATTAGATAGATACGAGTAAATCTGAGGCTTGTATTTGGAATATAAGCTTTAAAAAATATTTTCATTCAGAGATGCTAAAAAAAGATAAAAAAGAACAAAAAACACACAACATGACGTGAGTTACCTTAAAAATATAAACCATCCTGCCAAAAACTTTCTATAGCCTAAATACATTCATCGGCCCATATAATAAATCATAGAAAAAAAAATCTCAATTATTTATTCATCTTACACCAATTTTGGTAAAAGGGGTGAAAGGTTAGCCCCGTTCCCCCCCCGCTCCCCGAAACC
>JABUQX010109518.1:0-28740 GCA_015478945.1 Trachelipus rathkii
ATATATATTATATAAAGTACTACTAGTAAACATGATAATATGATAATTATATGTTTCAAAATAGTGCAATTTATATAATATGTATAAAAGGATATAAATATAGAACAAATTAAAAAATTGGTACTTTCTCTATTTATACTATCAGCTATCTTAAGGTTACTGCTCTATAAGAACTCCTCGTAATTCGTTTTACTAATTCTTTTTGTAGTATATCCTCGTATATGACAGGTTTGCTAGATATTTATATAAACATAATTGTGTATTAGAGCATATTAGTACTAACTTTAAAAGTTTTCATCATATTATCTAAATTTTTCTTTTACTTCACTAATATGAATAATTTCAAATGGGATGAGATCATATTTCTCCATTACGTAGTTCAAAAGACTTTACTAGTAAAGATAGAAATGTATTTAATCAATACTTCTATAATGATTTTTAATAAAATTTAACCTATATATAATAGATATAAAATAAGGATTTTTCGTTATAATAATTTTATCCCAAGCTTCTCTCTTTCGCATTATCCTTCTCCATAATAATATATATTATGATAATCTTTATTTTATATATCTTTATTATATATATATTTAGGATATCTTTATATATTTATATAATAAATATTATCTACAGACCTATATAAAACAACAGAACAACTGATGGACCAAAACATAATATTTATGTTAGAGTACTAATATCTTAAATGTATATATTTTTAATTTCATAAATATCAATAGTAAATATACTAATATTACAGTGATCTCTACAGTGATCCATATATATATTTTCGGTAACTTTTCTACCCGCATCTAATATTTATCCTTTATACATATAATCTATACTGTAATATATTATATATTATAGTATAATTATATTATAGTATCTATATTTATATCATTAATAATATATATTATACTATTATACTCATTTAGTAAAACTATGAAGTATCATGAATTATAATACATATTATATTTCATAATTATAATCCTATTATATTATCATACTATATATATTATTATTATATATTAATGATATATCCTATATATATTTATATATAATTATATATATATATATATATATATATATATATATTTTAAAATATTTTTAAAAAACTTATGAACATAATAAATCACCAATTAATTTTTTACAGTGCCATAAAAAGTTTGACAATTTACTTAAATATACTAATAAATATTTTTTATTATATATATAATATTAATAAAAATTTTTTTTAATTGGTATTATTTCTATATTATAACTATATATATTATATATATTATATAATTCTATATACTATATATACCTATATAGTCCTACTGTATATATTATATATATCCGATTATGGAATTTGTCTGCTTATATACTCCTGCTGACTTATTGAGCTAAAAATCGCATTTTATGTGTGTCTTTCAGTTAGCTCGGTTCTCTTCTTTTTGTAATTAGCCACTTGTATTATACATTTTTACACCAGCCCAAAAAAAATAATAAATCATTTTTTTTTATTGTCGATCGCCTGCATTGCTCATATGAGTTGGACCTTTTGCCTGTTTTTTTTTAAGCATTGATTACGAACAATCACCCATTTTCTTTTTATTTGGAATTTGGATATTAGGGCATATTTGTCCCAATATCCAATAGTAAGAGTTGATTGTGAGATTTTGCTCGTGTTTTAATAATTCTGTTTTCCATAACTTTCAATTAAGCCTAGAGAAATTCGTTCAAATATTGCTTTAGAGATGATGAGGATATGGATATGGTGATATGTGTGAGACCATAAATAGGTAATTTTGGGTAATGATATGACCCAATAAGTAAAAGCTTAAAATTATAAAAATCTCTGATGATAGATTTCTCGTGCCTTTTAATAGTTTTTGTTCATACTTTTAGAACTAGAGAAAACATAATATTCTTATAGACTGAACGCATGGGGAGTGGATAAGACCTAGTGTAACATAATAGGTCTAATAATTTGAAAGTGATGACATGACCTACAATAAACCAAAAGCAAAATTATAAAATCTGAATTGAGGATTTTTGTAGTAATTTATTGATTCTATAATTTTTTTATGGTTGCCTTAACTGCCAGAAATATTTAATCCTAGGAGACTGGAGATCGATATACTGTAACTATTATAATATAAGTATTTAGAATTAATGAACGTGTTACTGTTTTGTGGAATTTTTATTTATTCATAGGTTAACAGGAGAGTAAC
The DNA here is from genome assembly GCA_015478945.1 of Trachelipus rathkii. Lineage (NCBI taxonomy): Eukaryota > Metazoa > Arthropoda > Malacostraca > Isopoda > Trachelipodidae > Trachelipus > Trachelipus rathkii. The sequence goes on from JABUQX010109518.1 coordinate 2,214, forward strand.
TAATCTTGATGAGATGAAGAGAGTTAATTATAAAATCCTGAATGTGAATTTCTATGCAATTTTCTTTCATAAATTTTTTACTACCTTGTTTTGGTTGACGCTATAGACTAATCAAGTGATAGGTTTCTCTTGTGAAAGATGATGATATTTCCCTGGTCATAAGTAAACGTTTAATGCCAAATCCTTTTTTTTCCTTTACTTCACATTCTGAGTTTCCATCTGAACCTAATATTTAATATGCCTATTTTAATTCTGGTCCTGGAAAGATTTCTAATAATTTTTCATTCCACTACATTTTTTTTTAATATCATTTACATTATCAAGATCGTTGGCTCGTGTGTACTTATTTAATACAAAAAACGTGAGTGATGTTAGATTATTATAGAGTAATTTTAAATATAATTTTCGTTTTTTTTCTGATTTATTCATTTATCTTACTCAGGCGTAGCGAAATATTAAATATACTTACCTGTGTTAGAAATAGCTTTTTTGCTATAAGTTCAAGATAAAGCAACAGGCGAGTACTATTTATTGTCTCGCAATGAATTGCAATATATATTATACTTTATTTTATCTATAGAAAACTATATATTATTATATATAAATTATGATATATATATTACGAAACTATAAATCACATTTATTTATTATATATAATTTAGTTCAAATATTTATATCTTATTTATACATATACATATTATAAGTTATAACATATTCTTGGACACTTGAACAATACACAATGACATCGACCTCTTGATAAATAATTTGTTGCCTCCTATAAACTTCCAATCTGATATATCTTGGTTGAAACTATGCCCCCCACTCCTATATTAATCAATAAAGTTTTACTCTATTATATACCTATATATTTCTTTAACTTCATAATATAATTTTAATATTATAGTATGTTATGTAAATGATAACCTAAATTCATGCAATATTCATTATCCACTATTATATATATATATAATATTATAATATACTTATTTTACTTAGCTTTTAGGTATTTATATATAATAATTATATATTTATATATTTTATATTTAAAAAGCTTATATAATAATAAATATAACTATTTCTCTATATATATATATCTTTTATATAATATATAGCTCTTAATTTAACTATTTTTATTCTTATAGCTATATATTTTATAATTTTTATTATATTTACTTGCCTACTTACTCTTATTTATGGAACTTTTCTTATTACTGGTGAAGTTTATTTTGTCTATTATTATTCTATCTTCTTCTCCTTGATACTTAATTTTTAATTTATTATTCTCACTTAAATATTTATCAATAGACGTATAAATACTGTCCCTATCTATATAATATTTATAACTATATATATATATATAGTCATCTACCTATTTATATTATTTTTTTTAACATTAATTATAATATCTATTTATATCTATAGTATTTAATATTTATTTAAAACTCATATTATATATACTATACTAGTAGTATTATATATAGCTTTTTTCATTTCATTTTAATGATTGTCTTCTTATATTTTATTCATATATTACTCTTATATATATATATCGTATAATTAATTCATCTCTCTATTCCACCAACAGTTATGTTATATAATATATATAATATTTTTACTTTATACTATATATTTTTAATAGTATTTATATATACTTTCTCGCCCCCGTTTTACCCTCTGAGATGGGGATTAAGCCCGTTAAAAAAGGAAGTGGTACTTATTATTTATTTTATATTATTACTTGCTATTTTTGCATTTACTAATTGTTGATATTTAATAACTTTATAGTAATAATATTATATTAAATTATATATATAAATTTTATTTTTACCTATTTAATTATATACATCAATATATTAAAAAATATAATACTTTATATCTAATATCTATATACTATATTATATTCTATATGCTATATTATTATATTACTATATTATATTATTATAATACATGTGACTATGTTCAATTTATTCATGGATAAATTATATAATATATATATATAATATATATATTAAATTATATATATATATATATATATATATTAAATGTAATATAAATAGATATACTAATGATATTTGAGATACATATAAGATAAACACCGTATATATAATTTTATCTATAATATTTATATATTATTATTCTTATCTTAGATTCACTTTATCCAGATATATTACAAACAAAATTTTAAAATATATATATATTATATGTCATATATATAAGTTTACCTATTCCAATAAATAATGAAATAAATAATATGTAACCTAATTATGAAATTGTGTTACATAAAAAAATCATTTATATTATTTTCCTACTTGAGTCTTAGTAGTTCATGCAAAACTTATATATATATTGAAGAAAGGAGAGAAATTACATAGATGTAAGATAATCATAGTTGTGCTTTGGAGTTATAATATATTTTATGGATAATGTAATATGAAGTATTTAAAGAATATGCATGTATTTCCTAAATTATTATAATATATCTAATAATATATCTAAATATACTATGTCCACTTAAAATGAATTAATAATTATATAGTTATATTATATTTAAATTTTTAACTATATAATAAATATTAATATAAATTATATATATATATATGAATGTGTGTTGTGTGTATTTAGTGTGTATATGTTATTTTTTAAAGCAAGAAATTAAGTGTGTAGGATCAATTATGTTTAAGGAAAACACGTTTTGCACTTCTGATATTCCTATTCTTCGTCATGTAATTAATAACCAATAAGTATATAATAATAGGCATATTTTTTTATAAGTATATTTCATCTATTTAGTTTAGGATTCAGAAAACAGATAATTTGAAGGAAAGTATCTTTTTTTAATAGTTTTTATAAATACTAATAAATAATAATTGTACAGAACTTATTTAATGTTTAATATAATTCTTTATGTTATTATCTATTATTATAGTATACTCTTAATTTCCTTTGATTGAAGAATAATTATCTATAAATTTATTATATATAACTACTGCGATAATCATTTATATATATAATATAATAAAAATATATACCTAAAATGATAAAGAATTATATTTAATATAATATTATATTTAGATCTATAATATCTATATATATATTAGCTGTAGTAAATTAAATATACTATTATAAGTATAATACACGCCTAAATATATTATTTTTATAAATTATATGCATTATATATATTGGAAGGAAAAAGGCTAAGCGAATATCAAATTTCGGCCCAGATTGTTGATTGGAAATTCTCAAATTGAGTATGAAACACAGAATAAAGACTTTTGAATATAGATTAATAATGCTTTTGAAATTTTGCAAAGGTTTTAAGGTATTTGGATATAGATAGAGCGAGTGTCGTTCAGAATTTACCAGTGGCTGATTTCATGTAAGATTTTGAGCTTTGCCGACGTTACGTTGGGGTCAGAGAAAAGAAAAGATGTGTAAGAAGAAACCCCTTACGAGTCTTTCTCTATGAAGGACGTATGCGACATGATAATTCAGAAAATTGTTTTAGTTGTAATGAAAGATAGTATGAAGAGTGAGATGCAACAATTGGACGGGCTGATAGATAATGGAGAGAGTTATGATATGAAGAAATTTCATATACTTCACCTTCTCAAGAAGAGTTTAAAGATTGACGAACTATCCTGGTGTGTGCAAGCCCATACTGCATATGGTAGGGAGCGAACGTAATTGAACCCTACAAAAGGCAAATAGCTGATACATCTAAGAAGCTTGTTTAGAAAGTGAATTAATGTAATCGTTCCATAGAAGATCACAAGAAAAAGAAACTCCTGCAATTTTAAGGACAGACCAGGTTTGAAGTTTGTGTTCTTATCGATGGAAAGATATTATGTTGATATGGAAGAAGTTTATGACGAGTTGGATAAAATAAAGAACTGTGTTAATATTATGAAAGAGTATGAATCTAAATATATATATATTTTTTAGCCCCAATAAGAGAAATGAGAAAGATAAGAGGCCAGTTGCTCCAGGGTCATTCATTTAGCATCATTATTTTTTCTTGAATGAACCACTATCATATTAAAAAGGAATATAGATAGGATTGATGTCGTCAGCATCTATAAGAGAGGAGGATAGAGTTTCGAGGTGAAGAGAGAGTCATTATGAAAGATAGAAAGGTTGTGATTGAATTGTTTAGTACACCACTATTAATTGATTTTAAAAGTATGAAGTGGTTGGTCGTATACAACAGCTGCGTATAGATTGAGAAGAAAAGAGATAACCAAAATAGTCTTGAAGAGGATTTACGATATTCCATCCCGTGATACATAAAATTAGACTTTATTCATGTCAATATACAGTATACTATATACTTTATAATATAGTATATTATATATATTATATAATATATATATATATATATTTTATACTAATATATATATATATATATATATATACTATCATTAACTATATCTATTGATAAAATGCTCGGCCAACACTAATACGTATACGTATATAATGAAATTTAAAGGTATCAATCTATATGGTGTCGTCCATATAGCACTCGTTGGTGGAGCGAACTTCTTCTCCTTTACTGTTAATTGTGGTGTCCCTCAAGGTTCTGTTTTATCTCCAACTTTATTCTTATTTTCATCACGATCTCCCTTCTGCTGTGTTCTAAACTGTTCCTCTTAATGCGATGACTCAACTTCCTTCTTTCCACTTCTATTTTATAAATTGTGGTGCCTATCTTTTTTGCATCTAGAGTTGCCTCATCGTTTCCTTTGTGAATTTACTATTTCTTGTGACTGGGATGGGTAATTTTACCCGTGGGGTCGCAGCAAACCTTTTGTTAGAACATTCACTCTTTGGAAACTCAAGCTACTTTACTATCTACTCAATAAACATTCTCTACTTTCTACAACTGATCAGTTTTGTTTTTCTACCAACAATCCTCACTGTTGAAAAATAAAAAATTCTTGGTCTGAAACATAAAACAAAAATTATTTGGAAACCTCATGATAAAATCAGGTTGATAGGTGGCCTAACAAAGAACTGGGAGTTTGTGTCAGGTTGGACGGGAATTTTTTTCATTCTGTGACGTATATCTCCCAGTTATACTAAGGGTCCTATGTGATTCGCAAACTATATAGTTGATTGGGTACTGTATACTCTAACTCTGTGGGGGGGGTCCGTGCTCCCAGACTCTTCTATTTGTGAACAGTAGTTGCAAGTTTTAAGGTTAAGAGAACATATTTAATGTCACTACTTCTATCTCTCTTGACTCTATCTCTGCGACGTGAGTTGGCAGTACTTATGTGGTTTAATTGGGTACTCAATCTGTGTAGATATGCTAGTAGTGAGTTATATGGCTACTCGTATTCCACTCATTGCGGTGCCCTCGATACAAGGATGTGCCATGCTCTTCGCATGCAATTTTTGCGTGAGATTATATAAAATATACCAAGACTCAGTTTTCGTTGTGGGTGTACCTCCTTCTTTTACAGCCATTTTGTTTTGTGTGAACTATCCTTTGTCATTCTATCTGTCTATTTCACTCACTACTTGTATTTTAATCTTCTTCTTTAATAAACCTATAGTTGCGCTACAATCATGATGGATTATTGCGTAAGGCTTTGAGCTTTGAGGTGGGATATTTGCAGGTATTTATTATCTGTCCCACTTTGAAGTGGCATACCTAAGTGGTAGGTATTTGATATAAAACAAAATAATAAATAAAAAAAAATATGAGTTGCTCTATGAGAGGGTAGTGCCACGATTATGGTTTTTACTCCAACTTCCCGTATAATATATAATGATATAATATTAATAATTATAATATTTATTAATTATTAAATATTATATATATATATATATATATGTAGTTGTGTATATATTATATATATATAATAGATATTATATATAATTATCATATAATAGTATATATAATTATATATATACAACATCTATAAAATATATAGAATATATATATTATTATTAAATATTAAATTTATTAATATATATATTATAATATATATAAAATATATAATATATATTTATATATATATTATAATTATTATATAGATATATATAGGTATATACTTAATATATATATTATAATATATATATTAATTATAATATATTATATATATAATATTATATATAGTATATATATTATATTAATTATATTAAATCTACTATTATATATTATATTATATATATATATTTATATATATAATATGATATATATATATATTAATATCTAATATATATATCTATGATTATTTATTGTTTATAATATATATATATTATATAATAATATACGGCAAATAATGCAATTAATATATATTTTCATAGTAAATATTAGTTGAATGACCATATTATATATGTATAACATTAGAGATTATAAAATAAATTATATATATATTTTAATAAAATATATTTAATTATAATATATATTTATTTATATTATATTAATTAATTATATTATATATAATATATATATTAATTATACTATATATATAATTTTTTTTAGATGATACCTATATATATATTATTATTAATATATATATTCTTATTAAATTCTTTATACTTCTAATATTAAATACTTAATATTATTATTATATATATATCTATCTTTCCTACGTTATATCATAAGTATAATCACTTGTAGTATATATATGGGTAAGGTGGTCGTACTATAATATATAGACGTCAAGTTTGGATACGGTCGATCTGATCGCAAATTTAGGGGAGACTAATATATAGGAAAAGCATATAGTAAGTAAGAATATGACAAATAGTATCGTAAAAGATAGCCAAGTCCCTAGTCTATTCTTACTATATACTGATACCCTATATACTTCTACCAATAATTTAAATTTAAGATAATAAGTATATATGCAAATCTCGTTATAATATATATATATATTTATTTTTGTTTCGAACACCTCCCCCGACCTTTCGAATTGTTTTACAAGTGTTCGGACAAACAGACAACGATGTCGAGCAAAAGAAGCTTCAAACTTTTAGAAGAAAACTCTCTTCTCACGAAATAGCTGGATACTCTACTTATCGATGTCAGTCGAAGAGATCGTATATCCTGGCTAAAGGGAAGGGATTCACAATCTTGGGGATTTTGGGGCGAAGGAACACCACTACCATTTGTGAGCGCACATTATAAAATGGCATAGAAATTCTTTAATTTTCAGCAATTAAATGATTAGGTTTTTGAATTGATGAATGAGAGCACACGGACTGTTTTGGCTGACCTCTAAAACACAATCAGTTTAGGCGTGTGTATCTTTCTGTGTCTGTAAGTCATTGTGTTGTTGCGTTTTCAATTTCCTCTTTCTCACGAACTAATAATATTTTGATCAACTTTTTTTCGTATCAATTCTACAATTTTTTCGAAATGAACTCGTCAAACTTGAAATATTCATAAATGGGTCTATTACAAAATGCACTTAGTAGTTTTTTGATTTTTGAAAAATGGTGGCCTATCAGGTCATATCGTTCGAATCTTTAATAAATCTCTCTCTTTTTTTCCTCAAATATGGGCTCGACACAACTCATTTTCAAAATCTTAGACCACTTTTACAATTTTGTTGGCGTTACTAGTCATGATACTGTTATTTCATTTTTGGGATGTCATGTTCGAAAATTAGTAGCACAGTTTGATAGTAAAAAATGTAAAAAATTAGAGTTCGGATTGTAATGAAAACGCGAACAATGAATCAGTAGACATCTGCACAGAAAACACTCCCGACAAATGTGTGTTTCTTTAGAAGTCAGAATAAGCTAGTGTGTTTGCTGTGCTTTTTTTACCTTCAGAAGAAGATTAATAGAATCGTTATGTTCATCATTTTAGGTGGGTAAAATTCCAATCTTACGGGATTTCTTCTTGTCTCGGGGTTTTTTCGTTTGTGCTCATCTTGGTCTGCATGTAACAGCCTTTGCATAACGGGGTTGGAAATCCCACAAAAGAAGATGATAAATAATATTATATATAATCAGAGGGGTAGTTATTAAAATTAATAATGTTTGATAATTTTATATATATATATTATATTTATATATATATAATATATATATATTATAATATATAATATATAATATTATATATATTCAGTACAATTACTATATATATATTATATATTTATGTGTGATGTGTGTTGGTGTGTGTGGTGTGTCAGGGAGAGAGGTCATTCTAATTCACTATAAAAGTACCAGTCGCGTCTATGTTTGTTTTTTACTCCTCTACATTGCCTTAGAATATTCATTAATTATATTACTCACGATATATAGGTATTTATACTAATAAATTATACATTATATATATATATATTTGATATAGCTAATTATATTATATTATTACTCCTATATATACATACTATTAGAACTCCTATAAGGCTTACAGCAAGTTATCAAAACTGATTTAAACTTAAATAATACATTTTTTTATTTCCATCGTTTATTATTTTAATATTCTATAGTATATTCCTATATTATACTTTCTTTACACAACCCAACAATAAATAATACTCACATAAATAACTATCTCTAAATAATATAATACGTTCATTCCTCATAATTTATTATATATCAATATATATTACTATAATATATTTTATCGCGATGTGGTCGTGATGTGTGGTGCCCTACTTATTAAATGCGGGATTTGGTTTTGTGTGGCCTGAATCTCGAAAGAGACAGTTATTTAGAGGATTTTTTGAGGAACTCCGCTTTGTCTCTTTAGAAAAGTGAGGGGGATTAGAAGAGGTTTGATACGGTCGATTAGCTTCTTTCCTTTGCAGTACTTCCGTCCAACCAGGGTAAACGGTATTAATTTGAATTACTGAATCAGTGGTCTCATTTAATTCATCGCGAGAGTTATCCACTTTCTTAGAATGGGAGATTTTATCTACGGACTCATAATTATTTTTGGAAATGAAATTAGGATAAACAATGTTATTTTCTAAAGAATCAGCATAGCTGACTGTATCTTCCCAGGGAGCCTTTCTTATACCACCTAGTTCTTTCATCTTTATGAATTCACGCACATTTTTTTCAATATAAGGTGGTAAACTTACCAAGAAAGCAGTGCGCAAAGAGGCATGATCACGCATGTCTAAACCCTGATAAGCTCGTCTGGCTAATCGTTCTAACCTGAGGGCATACATGCGGATACCCTCATCCCGATAGCGATGAGCAGAGTGATAAGCTTGGAGCTTATACTCATTTTTGAGGTTTTCTTCATCCTGATACCATTTAACTAGAGTATCTCGGACGGAAAAGTAATTACGATCACTTTTTATAAGTAATTTTGTATAATTTTAGAAATTGGCCCTTCAATTGTTGACCTAAAAGTCTCAACCATTGTTGAGGGGCATTTGGGTAATGTAAGCTACAGTAAGCCTCAAAATCACCCAAATATAAAATAAGGTCTTGTTCCGCTTCGTACTTATACTTCCCCGGGTCTACAACTTTAAGACGTTGGGAATTTTTTAATAATTGAGTTAACATCCCAATAGCCTCAGTTAGCAAATCTAAATGTTGCTTAATTTGAGGACCCGTGTACGTGGGAGCATCAGCAGAATCTGGACGGTTGACCAATGACTAGGGCTGCGGCTGTAGTAGTGGTCTATATTGCGGAGGCTGCATTAAATTAGAATAAGTAGGATATGCAGGATAACAAGGATGCGTTGTATAAGTTTGCTCCATATTACGAGAGAGCATTGGTATATTCTGCGGCAGCGGGACTGAATTATCATTTGAGGCATACAAATTATGATCATTCATGACATTCACACTTTCTTTTACATTTGTATCCCTACCTAACTGGGAATTGGTCATATCTAGGGGGATTGGACCTTTGAGAACCATGAAAATGAGGATACTCTATTTGGTCTTCCGTCATAAGACCTAAATTTTTACTTAAATTCTCATCTTCCCTCCTATAACTTCTAAGAGCTTTATTAGCTAAATTAGCCTTATTAAGGTGAGAACTATCATATTTTACTTGGGAACCTAACTGAGGTGAGGACATATGCAAAGCTAAGGTGGATTTATACCATCATTCGGTATTGGTCCTTCTTTTAATTCATTTTCATTAGCTATATTAGCTAGGTTTTGTTCTATTTTTCTTTTATCCTGTTTTAACCAGGTTAAAAAATCTTTCACTAGTGGTGGTGGTAACATGTCATCATTGGACTCTATGATCTCTTTCATTTTTTCCTCAACATCAACACCAGCATTCATGAACTCATTGAATTCATGCTCACTGGAAATTGAATCGGCTACCGAGGCAGTCTCGAGATTAACCGGATTCAGTGGCACTTTACCGGTTGGGGTTGGGGAACGCAAGTTTAACTTGTCTTGCTCCTCCATTAGTTCTAATAACTTTTTCTGTTGTGATGTTGCGTAAGTATGAGTATCAGCCATGTGTACACGCGATAACGACAGTATATGAGTGCAATTCTAAAGAAAAATTACGAAAACAGTAATCGTAAAAGAAAGAGAATTTTGCTAAAAAACGAGCCAGTTCCTTCAAGTGATACGAAAGTAAAAACAAAAAAACAAAAACAGCTGTTGGTGGTTTGAAACAAAGTCACAACAGCACGGTGAATGACCGAGCAAGGAGAACTGAGTCCCTGTTTGGGCGCCAAAAGAATTTTTGTGTGACTATGTAAAAAAGAATAATGCTTACGAACAAGACATTACTTCTCCCACAATGATTTTATAAGAGTAATAAATTATACTAAGAATTAAAAATCCAAAATTAAAGAGAAAATCAAAAACGTGATGATACCTGTTTATAAGTAGGTGATCTATCCTACTTTCCAAGTGTTCTATGCTCCAGGATGACTAGATACATCTAATGAAGAACTGTGAGGCTTTCATTGAAACGGTAAGGTCTGAGTTTTGGGACTCAGCCGTCTCTGCGCAGTCAGTTCTAAGGCGCAGTATGTGCAGGAAATATGTTCACACTCTTTATTATTACTTGGTGGATATCTCTTTTTATATGTAATTTTATGAATTTAAGTTGATGAAATCAAACAGGATTATCTTAAGGTTTTAATAATTTCACCACTTAATTGTAAAAAAGTAATTTCAGGTGACCAAAGAAAAGAGTCAACAGAATCCTATAAGTATCTAATGTAATATAATAATTATTAACCCAGATAATAGAGGTTCGTATCACTTAAAAGAAAAGAAAACTGGTTCCTGGATAGAAAAGGAATTCAAAAGCAACTTAGACAGTGAGTGAGCAAACTTGTGTACAATATTGGTAACAAACTATATGCCCATGAACTTATCTTTTAATTTACAAGGTTCTTTCTGTTTCAGATAAGGTGCTTCATAGAGTCTCAAATTAAGATTGTAGTGTATAGTTCTTCACTATGACAATTCATCCACGATGTTAATTATAAAAGAAAAGGATCATAACAGTAAAAGTAAGTTGAAGTAAATTTTTTTGATTTCTTCTTTCAGGAATCAACTTCTTTAAGTTACACTTTGGAACTTGTCCCAATTATAGATATAAAAATACTCCAGTATCTAAACAGCAGCAAGCTTTGGTAGTCAGGCAAAAGAAATCAGGTTAAAGATGCAAGCCAGGATTTATAAGCCAAGCAATATAGCCAGCAAAAGAATGTAATCAAGCATTGAAATAGAAACAATCCAAACTCCAGAAACAAGCTCAACATAGAAACAAGCTCAATATAGAAACACTAAATAAATAATTTAATACATTAGTTTAATATATCATAGCACATTTGTATATTTACCATTGCACACACATTCAAGCAATAATAAAATGAATACGAACCCTATTCAATGTATAAAGGCTTATAAGGGGTTCCTATTTCTATTCACCACACTAAGTATTTATAGGGACGCTCCACTGCAAACTAAAATGAAGGTCTACAAAAATGTGGGGCGTTATTAGATTTACTCAGAGCATTTCATTTCATAACTTTATGGTATTTACTCATTATAATAGCATTATCACACAAAGCTTGATTAACTTAAATATGTCAATTAAATGAGGTAAATGACACTAACCTGAAATCCTAACAGAGAGTGTTTCTACATTTACTTCAGTATGAACAGGATTTCTGATTCAGTTATGCTTATGTTTTAGGTATTTTAAGAACTTTATTTGAATAACTAAAGATGAGTTCTTGTAAATACTCAAAGAAAAATATTAAGTAAAGAAACAAATTTTTACATTTACTATACTAATACTGAAATTTGGAAAAGGATTTTAGTATCATGATGAATTCACTAAAGTTGTCAATGATTAAAAAGATAAATATAAACAACACACAACTCTCGATTCCTAACCTGATTGTGCAGCATAGACGCATAATCTATATTTCCTTTTTTTTATGATTTTTATAAAATGTAAATGCTCTGGTATTTCTGGACCAATGATATAAAAGTGGTCATAGGATGATCTCCATTATATTCCTCCCCACTTAGTTTGAAACCCCCCCTTTAATTAAACAGCATGAAATATTAATTATTGAAATGGTGGCGAATACAAACTAAGGGGAAAAGAACGATCATCATACATATAAATATAAATAAAAAGAAACGCTGCCAATAACGCGAACAGGAATATTCCCCTTTTTAACCCGAACGAGATTTCATTATATGTACAATAAAATTTTCAATGATTAATTTTGGTATTTTAATTATACTATATTTAAACTGACTATGATAATAAACAACTAACAAAAATTAAATCAAAATATGACTAGTAAAACAAAATATATTTAATCCCTATTATCACTATTTATTAATCTTTTGCAGCTATATGATTAGTAGCTAATTTCACCAGAGATGGATAAGAAAACTCAAACCGAAGACAACTTAGGGGTCAAGAGGGATTTCACCCGAGCAACACATGGGGAAAGACTTACGCCAGAGTGGAAATCAACCTAGGGAGAGATTCAATATTTTCTTACTTAGTACAAATACAATGAAACTTCTGAAGATTCGACATCTATTAGCTAGTAAGATGCATGTACAGCCTAAGTCAGTATGAATACATACTCTGAGGATCAACTACGTTCCATATTCAATACCGAAAAGAAACCACGTTAAGAGAACACACACAGTCCAATAGCTTACATTTGAATGCTAACCAAAAGAATAGTGCATTTAATATTATACATTATTAGCGTTTTTGTAACAATTCTGAAAGTTAATGCAAGGCTGTAGTCCTGACTTTGAGAGTTGTTATTATTTAATATGAAACGTTTCACAAATACTAAAATTATATATTCCCCTTATTAATAGTCATAAATTATTATAAACTCGTATATCATCTAGATTCCTGGCGTACAAAACAAGTAGGTGTTTTATCGTTCCTGGAATCAGTAAACCCAACTTCATCCGCTAGAGCTATTCACAAAGTCGGTAATGTCTGTATCTTCAGAATACTTTTTAAACCTGAGCCCCACATTTTCATACTTTTTATATAAAATTGCGTACGCTTATCTAGTAGAAAATCTTTATAACTGCATCCTCTTTCAGACATGAAATATGACTGTTAGCTCTTTAACATAACTTCTAGCAACACCCAGTAACTCATCACGACTAAAATAAAGGGTTTCTTCTGAATAGTGCAGTACGCAAGACGAGGTTAAAACATATTACGTTAAAAAAACAAAACACAATATACCAAGACACCTTAAAAGTCATTTCTAACTGTTTTGATCCGCTTAGAACGAATTTGATTTTTAAAACTATCTGTTACCTTTAATTTTTGATGAAAAATAGGAATGCTCCTTAAGAATTAACCAAAAGTATTTTAGTGAAAAAGTCCAACTTAGGTAAAGATATTATAATACTAACAATACTATGGTAACTTATCATACGTAGATATAGTAACGCCTTATTAACTTCTGTCTTTACAGCTTAACTCATTATATACTTATTAAAACATTATTTTTTATATTTGTTTTAATACTCTTATTATGTTTAATTTTGTATTATTTTTATCTTATTTTTATATATTATCTTTATTATTTATTTTTATTATATTTATTTTTATTATTATTTAATTTATTATGATTAATTATTTGGGATAATCCTAATTTTTGAAAAGATTCATGATTTATTATAGACACACATACACAACAGATACACACCAACACCACTTTACAACATACACACACACAACACACACTGCATACAACATAAGAGAACAAGCACTGATTTGATATCCCCCTCCCCGCCCCTCTACACACATTTACATCTAATATATAGACAACAAATTAACTATACCCTCTATAGAACACTTAATTCATGCATAGCTATGTAGATACACATCTTATCTGAGTAGTCACACACACTCAATCTTAACACTTTATTACATCTATATTCACAATGATACAATATACACCTAACTAATTTACACAATGATCACTAACATTATTCCAAGACATCTGTTCATTAACATCTACACTTCACACAACTAAGATTTACTTACACTCACACAGAATTTACCTACACACACACACAGATTACTACACACACACATAATTACTACACTCGCACACGTATGATTACACACATACACACACACACACACACACACACACTTCACACACACCCACGCACACATACACACACATATATATACATATAAATTTCTATTAAATCATTTATGTTTATTAAACACGTACATTATTATTTTTATTATCAACAACTAAGAATTATTCAAAGTTACCAAGTAACAAAATATAACAAATCAATCATTATTATTGAACAAAGAATTTATTATAAACTGTTAATACTTTTTTGATTTATTGCATTTTCACACCTCAATAAAGTTTTAAATATATTTTAACCTGTAGTGTTTGAGTGTATTAAAGAAAGAAAAGTTCTAATTTTAAATTATAAGACAATAAAATCAATTAAATCAAGTCAAGCCCATACCTAGACCCTCTACACCAAGCTATGATACGTTTTGTTCTATTGACTTATAAGTTCTTTGAATCATCATTTATAACATATAAGGATTGAAATAACAAAGATAAGTTTCTTCTCTGCTACATATAACATGTATGATTTATTAAATCATTCTATAGTTATTATTAAATAATATAAACAATATTCACTTAACATTATATATATTATACACTCTGAGTGTTAACTAAAAAAATATCAAAGTATTTGTAATTAATTGGTTTTCTTATTATTATATAATTATTATAATATCTATATATGTACTATTGAACAATCCACACGAGAGATAATTACACGAATCAACCTCCACATGCTTACAATACGAAAACTGACTTCTATCTTACTGTTAATAAAATGATTATGTATAACTAATACAACTTTAAGGTCTAAATTTTGATATAAACCTTTTATTATATGTACCACCCCCACCGGTGAATAGGTCGATATATAAGCCTAATTCCAGGTTCAAAATATAATTTTATTAGAACTGACTTCTTATTTTCTGTAATAATGTAGTACTGCAATTATACCTAACTGATGTCTAGGCCTAAATTTAGGCGCATAAATTATAATGAGTACCTTATATTTTTAGAAGGCTTAATTTATAATCCATATAATAACCAGGTCAAAAGTTAAATATTCCACGTTATAATATATCATCCTCTGATCATTGCTAGTAATTTTTAATATATTCAAACTGAGAAATGTTGGCATCGGTAAGACCTTTTAAGCAGGTAAAGAAGGAAAAGTTTGCGTTATTGTGATTGGTCGCGTAAATTCCTTAGTTCTATAATGACCTCGTATGTGGATGATCGTAGAGATTATTTTTCAGTCTGTTTGAATTGTAAGATCCTATGTTCTATAAAAACCTTGTATTGATGTCAAGGTGTTGTTTATTATGCTTTAACCCAAAACTCATTTTAAATTCGATAGTTCAAATTTTTAGCGTTTCACGGCTGTCTATCAATGTATCATCATTCGTATTCAAAAAGTGTTTATATTTTTTACTAAATGATATTATATTCATATTTATAATAAATAATTAAATTAGAAATAATTATATAAATTTCCAACTAAGAATAATAAACTAAATTAATTTCAGCTAGTTCATAAAACTCCCAGCGAGCGAACTGCATGCCGCTTGAAACACCCAAAGACACCGACGAAAGGCGCCAACCCACGCAACCGCAGGTGGACTCCGCCGCGTCCGCCCCCGCACCTGTAGCCCCGCGCGACACCTGATTTTCCTCAGCTTTTTCCCGCCCGACCGCTGGATGCCCGCAGCCGAAAGTCCCGCGCGGAGATTCTCTATTTATGAACACAACAACGACACACACGCACACATCTACACACACACTATCACACTAACACACACACACCCCCTCACATCCACACACACACACGCACTATGACACTTACACGTATTAACGTAATCATTATATATAAAACATTCTTATTTTTTACTATTTTATTATTATACTTAGTGTTATTAACTTCATGCCTATTGTCATATTCTAGACACACATCACATAACACACCCCGACACACGCGGTAACAACCGACACACACACACACCACATCACATATCACACTTCACACGCACACTCACTTACACATTTGGCCTATAATCAAACAGAATCAGCGATTTTTCTCTTATTCTATTTATTACTGTATCTGCAAGTTTCTACGTACATCATTGTATAGTCTACATTTTTTTTTAGGGTTAGACTTGAAAAACTCCACACACGCACACACAAACACACACACACACATCACACATAGCACTACTTATGGTACACATACCACCACCCACATCGATAATTGTGATCCCTCAACTTTGATGCCTCAGCTTTAGATGCCTCAACTTTGATGCCCAAGTTTTGATGCCTCAACTTGATGCCTCAGTTTCATTATAGCCTCTCACTTTGCATAACCTACCGCTTATATGCCCAGCTTTCTACCTCAACTTTAATAACTTAGCGTGGTACCCTACGCTTTCGTTCGTGTATCTTGAACTCATCTGTGTGTCGGTCAACTATTTATACCAACACTTATATCTAACATGATACAGCTTATAAGCAGTGTATCACTATCGCCATAGACACCTTACCACTGGTACACATTATACACACCCATACCACTATATCTCTTACTTCCACACCACCATACACATAGAGACGTCTATACGTTCACCCCATAGACACTCCTACAGTCTCAGCCCGCACCACACAACCAATCTATAACCGCGTATATAATTTCATAATTAGAGGCCACGTAATATATATAATACTATATATAACTCTAGATTGGATTCTTATGTGATCCTCCAGTCATTCTTATACTAATATTAATATTATTCATCCATTACTTTCTACGTTATTAATAATATAAGTAACACTATTTATATTATACAATATTTATATAGCTATAGTTATCAATATACCCAGCACTATTCTTATCTGACTCTCGACATTAATACACTAGTCGTGATCGATTGCCCAACGATCACGTGTAACTGACCTTCATGTAATGGACCGCGTAAAGCGTCGATTCCTGATGTATAGTCGCAAACCGTCATCGTAAGTGCGATAAGAGATATAGTGAATCATATCGTTGTTGATCTACATTGTGATCAAACTAGTATTAGTGTACAGCACTCTGGATAAAGCTACAACTGCTTAACTTACTGAATCATCTATCTCAGTGGTACCTCAAACGATTGACCGCAAACCATAGGTAATGTACGTTCCCTTTAACGACAAGATGAACACAGTAATCTGCGAACAGCCTTCCTATTCACGACACACCGGATACAAAAGACAATATGTTATACGGGTTGACGTATCAGCTGACAATAACCACAGCGAGTCAATAAGCTGACGTGTATCAAATAGTGATCTATAAAAACTAGGGTCTGAATCAAAGTTCGGAGGCGCAACAAAACTGAGACGACAAAAGTAATGTGACTCAAAAGCTTATTACAATTGCCATCAAAGTTGGTGACTGGTGCTCAACAATATCACTGCTCCTTGTAGTGAGAGTCCGAATGGATAAAACGTGTGAACATGTAAGTGCCTGCTCTAAGATAAAGATCGACTTGCTTGACAAAAAAAGTGCACCTTGTGTGGCCAAATCTAATAAGTAATACCTTCTATTCCAACATCATAGGTTCTGGTGTGAGCCCATGTGTGTGAATATAGTACGCTGTAGTGTTGTGTT
This sequence comes from Trachelipus rathkii, assembly GCA_015478945.1. Lineage (NCBI taxonomy): Eukaryota > Metazoa > Arthropoda > Malacostraca > Isopoda > Trachelipodidae > Trachelipus > Trachelipus rathkii. The sequence goes on from JABUQX010109518.1 coordinate 20,370, forward strand.
GTTGAATGTAGTTACTATAGGAGCAGAAAGACCGAATTACCCCCCGAGCGACCATTCGGCTGACAAAAAGCCTGTCAAGCACGTACTCAAAAGACTTCAGGTTCCCCTTGTAGTTCGAGCAAGAGAGTTGTCAGATTGTCAGCCTCCTATCTCCAGTTCTCTTCCTTTATCACTCACAATTCTGTGTTCTGGATAACTATTTGCCTAGTAGAATTTCAATGACGTTCTTGTATGCATTCAATTGCATTAGGGCCCGAAATGGTATTAGAAGACTCCTAGGCCCTGATACTTGGTGTCTTGCTCATATTTCCTTAACCAGTTCACGATAGCACTTTTTGTCCCGATCTTTGCATCGAGTATGATTATAAACCTTAGATAATTACTCATCAATAGGCTCATGTGGCCACTAAAATAACCACTCCAACAGAAATTTAATAAAAAAATCAAAATAGAAATGTATATATAACTACAACTCCCTACGCCTATGATCATGTTAAACGTCGAATCTGAGGCGCTCAGTTGAAGCTGTGTCTGTGTGCGTTGTGGCTTGATCATGTCTATGCATGAGTCTGTACATATTGTTAAAATGCGTCTCCTTTTCTTTTGTTATAAGCATCCTGGCAAATCCCTCTACCAAACTAGAGTCGGCCACTGCAGGGAGATCTCGAGTTAACAGGCGATGGTTGAGTTACCGTATAGACAGTGTAAATACGCAAACTTGTTCTAAACTATAATTTACTAGCTACGCACTAGGTCAGCAATGATAATAAGCAGAAGCCAACACTCAAGCATATAATAATAAGAATAAAAAGAATGAGAATATAGTATAATTAAACATGGAAATTATAACCGGGTTATGGTCTATCTTGTATAGTGAGTGTGCTTTGGTCTGCGCGTATAGTGTTGTGTGTATGAGGACCAAACCGTTGACCGTACCCTTTTTATTACCTTTTAATAGAGCCCAATTATTATTACCATGCCACTATGAGTCGCTTGTGTTATGGTGATCCTGTGCGTAAGTCTGTTGTGTGTGTTTTTGAGGCCTACCTATGTGTTGTATGTGGTTGGCCCAAAGTTTTAAGCGTGCCCATTGAATCACGCCCCTCTTTGTGGTTGGCTGATTATCGTCCGTGTTCTAACACATAATATAAACCCTATTTCGCGGCCCTTGAGCCTTTGTTTCTGTGTAATATTGCGCCTGCGGGCCCACGTGCCGGGATCCATACCCTTCCGTCTTCCATCGGGCGTCAAATTGTTGCGCCCTACCGGTGTATTATTCTCGGCAACCGTTTATTGGTTTTGGAGAACGCTAATTTTTAGGAGGGAAACCCATTTGTTGAGGTAACAAGCGCAGAAACCCATCATTTTTGAGACCCTTAAATTTTTGGATAATATTTATGAATCGGCTGGTGCGCGACAACCTTAATTTTTTAGCAACCCTAATTATATGCAAACACTCGCCACCTTGCCGTAGCGGTGGTATATCGCCGGGCGGCTACGCACACCGCCGCCATAATCTATCCTTTTAATTGCCATGGGGGCATGATGCCGCTCTCATTATTTCTGTTTTGACAAAGCCCATGTGAGTGCTCTCGTGAGCCCTGAAGGGGTAAGTTTCGATGGAGAGATAGGCGTAACTTAACCATTTAATACACGTATTTTGCGTGGTGCTGCAAATAATCATAATAAATGTAAGCATACACTCCGAATTGTTAGAGGTTAATTCGTATTATATAATTGATGCTAACCACTACTTCTAGTATAGATTAAACCATCTTTAAATCGCAATGCGAGATAACTCTGCCTCTCTGCCACCTCAGCTTATCACCCCTATTCCATACAAGATGACTCCATCGAGAACATTTGAGAATGAAAGTGCATTCAGTGTTGGGTTTGCCACAACCTTAAAAGATACTAAACACACCAACATTTTGCGCTACTTTCATGTATAGGAGAGCATTTACAAAGATCCTCTAAAGAACAATATGTTCTAATTTTATCATAGTAGACATTCCAGAGCACTAAAAATATGTTTTTGTCTCCGTATCTTCACCCTTACTGAGCTCGCAGTCAAGTTATAGAGATAGAGGTTGGAGAGTTCACCTCCGACCAATCACAAAGTAAGGGAAAACATTTCCTTCTTTACATTACTCCTGTAAAGGCTAAGTCTTACCGACTTCCAGATCATGATTCCAGTTACAAATACCCCTAAATTCAAGAAATAGATATAAATATACTTAATTATTCTTTGTTCCTAACTACCCTCTCATGTGACGCCGGTAGCACAATATTATACGATTGTGAACCTCGGGCTCTACCATTAGGATTAAAAATTTAAAAGCTATTTCTCTATTTTATTTTCCCTAACTTACATACCGTATGTATCCAATCTACCCTTCAGGGTTTCTCCAGTTTCTTCACCCCCTTTGATTTACCTCTATAAGTAATTAAAGGCCTTGACCTGTGTACGCCAGACATTTCTAACCATAAGAATATATATATATATGTCGATATTTCTTGGAAATATCATATTTTTTGTAGTTAGCGCCATCGGAATGGTGTAGCCTGTACTTAAAATTTTTACCCCGAGATCTGCGTGTACAAGAGTTTCAACACGGCACACTCCATAACTCCTCCGTCACACTCATATGAACCTATTAAAGTTGTTCACTTTCAACCAAAACAATCTTTATGTAACAGAGCGTAGAAAGTAGCGTCCTTTGTTATAGGATCGTTTTGCACTCACATCCTTGGTATAAAGACCAATAACCGTTTAGGGGAAAGCGATGTGTATTGTGTTTATCTCGTGGCTGGAATTGTCCAAGGCGTACCAAACGATAGGCGATGCGAGCGCGAGAAATTAAAAATAACATCTAAATTAAGATACATAAGAGGAAGCGCGAGAACGCTTAATCCGAACATTCATTTATCATAAATACATACAAGAAATATTTTTTTTACAGTGTTAAATTTAACTGATGAATGCAATATTTTCCCATGTATAGCCGACAGAGTAATATTTCTGTTACGGCTTGAATTTTAGGTGAAAGAAGCTAGGATATGATTTTAATAGAATATTTAACCATGTTATGTGTAGCAGTGTAAAGAAGGCTTATTATTGCTTTATAAATTGTTGGTAATTTTCTCCAAATGAATGAATTAACACACAATCTCATAAAAGACATATGAAGTAAGATAAGTCCAGATATGGTAATCAAATAGCAGCTAGCATCGCTTGTATTATGCTAGAAGTGGGACGCTTAGTCAGCGCTATGGCGTTACTGATCGTAACATGGCATTTATATGCCTTTATAATAATAAGGTATACGTTAAATATTCTAGTGCTGAAGAAATATTTCATAACATTTTAGATTGTTACATAGTAAAAACTCTAGTACATTTGAAAATATCTTAGCATAGCATATGCATGCTATAAAATTATATTAACACACACCAAATAACAGCAGTATTTACCACATGATTAACCAGTAAGGTTAACTAATAACGTTTCGTACTGCTTTCAGAAAGATATGACCTTAATACACCACCCTGTTGATCTTTTATTACTTCAGAGTTTACATATCTTGAAATTGGTTGCGCATTGTTTTTCGTATTCGATATTCCAGACCAGCATTAACTTATAGATGTCCTGTGTTTGCGAAGTAAAGAATTAAAGACTCTACATAAAGCCCGCGGGAGGCGTTAGCTTTATTTGCTGGTAGTTGAACTAGATCAGTAGCGTTATTATTTTTTAAATATCGCAAAAATTTTAGGTACTTTGGAATACAATTTCCTCCTTGAAAGTATCTTATGCTGAGTTGTGTAGTATGTGAATGTATGATGTTTTTTTTTTTAATGGTTTATTTTTTGACCAATAAAATTTCTCCCGCAGCAAGTTGTCCCTGAGAGGCAAGATTGTGATGTAACCTCACTGTGGTCTTGCTGTTTTAGTAATGAGTTTGTTGATTATAATATTACTTGAATGTGTTATTTATCATATCAAGCGACCAGTTGTAATCTGACCGGTTAAAGCTGTTGTTTATTGTGTTTTCTTTGAAAACTTTATACAATATATCATAGTCACCACCGTTCGGTTGTAAATTTGAAACAAGTTATTATTAGTAGTAAAAAATAATTACAGTAAAAAATAATGTTAATATAAAGTATATGTGTTTAATAATTAGTCTGTAATGTAGAGTTGAGTTGACGTGTCTAAATCTGAGCAGTTTTTTAAGGTGTTGCTCTATAAATGCCTGAGTATAGACTGATGGTTTGTTTAAAAGTGTGATATAATTAACAAACTGGCTAACTTAAGCTATGAAATAAATATATGTGAGACTAAGAATGCTAAGTTCCAGTAGTGATAATTGGATGCCTCCTATAACGACGTGTTGGTATCATATTATAAGTTTTTTAATTTATTTTGCTGTGTGTGCGTGTATAAGTGTAAGTGTGTGGTGTCGAGCTCGTCGCAATGCGTGTGCTTAGTGACAGTGTTGTCAGGTAACATGAGAGTCTCATGTCTATGAGTTTCGTCGTAGGGTGTCGCAACTTATATGTCGAAGATGAGTGTGTGAATAGAGTGATCCGAATTCAGATGCGTGACAAGTTGTGTGGGATGACAGTGTATAGAGCTCTGGAGTGAATCAGCTCCGCTATAACATAGGTTAAGAATTCACTTAAAATGCACAGTTGAACTCTGTGGTTCTAGGTCTGTGTAGGTGTGTTAGATAGGATCTAAGAGATGACGCCATATCAAATATGTCATTGATTTCTATCTAAAGTTAGTGTGTGTTAGGTGATGATTGTGTGGTGTGTGTGTAATTTGTGTGCTATGCGAATTGTTTACTTAGATGGTCCTTACAGTCTCATAAGAATAGACTTTCGGAAATACACTCAAACTGCATAAGCTTAGCATTAATAACGACCTAAAACGAAATTACTTGCAAATTAGTGATGATTAATACTTGTAGCAATCAAATTGCATGACAATATAAGAAAGGACAATTATATGATGAGAATAAAAAAGAGCTAAAACATAAAATTAGATAGGAAAGTAAAGGAACATTAACATCAATGTACTATAGTTAATAGAAAGATGGAGAAAAGAGTCGAATATGATTGACTGGTTAAGAACGACAAATAATATACATATAGATATTGCTGGGGTTCAATCAAAAAAAGTTATGATGGAGTAGCTATAAACGCCAAAGTTATCAAGTAGATGTGCAGTTAGAGACTGTACAAGTGTTACTAGTACGGACTCATAAATGAGAGCTAAGAAACTGTCCTAAGTGCAGTTAAGAGGGCAGGTGAAAGTAGTGTAGTTTCTAGTGTAAAGATATGACTACTATATGGAGCGCTTTATAGCCTCTGTAGAGGCTTAAAAAGTGATCGATAATAGATGCGGAGGGAGATAGAGCAGGTAGATAGATAAAGCTAAACTAGTTAATATCAATCCGTCGCCCCCTCTTGTCATAAGTGTGTATAAGTGGTGATCTCACAGGTGAAACACCTCTAATTCTGTAAACTCATAGTAGGAAGCTCTGAGCTTAGTCTGATATGTTTATATTACTGCTTTACACCAATCGCAATTCCTCAATTTAAACGCTGTATATGTTGTAATACGCTATTAAGAGAGTGGGTAGAACCCAATATATTAGGGCTATTGACTTGTGGGTCTCAAGGGTAAAGCCAGTAAACAGAGGCTATATGAAAAAGAGATGCTTTGACAAAAAGTAAAGAGTAGGCACTCACCGTTATGGGACACGTTTTAATTGTAGGCCATCCAACTTAACATTTTGAGGTGAGAGGCCCCTAATGTTGTGAACTCAAGTGCCAGTGGTAAAAGACACCCACTAAATAAGTGCACCTCACTTGATAGCCTCATCTCCCACCTTCTAGGCATCTGCTAAGTTGGCACTTCAAACACTTGTACACTACTCACCTTTGGGACACGTTCTATCCTACCTGAATTGCTAACTGCAGTCTCTATAAATACTCGAGATATATGTATATATGTCGAAACTGAAATATTGAAAACGGTTGAGATCACTAGCCTAGGATCACCTTACTATACAGAGATACAGGATGTTAGTGAACAGATCTAAAGCTCTAATCAAACTTTAGCAGATTGAGATCTCGAGAGTATATTTTATGACCCATATGTTAAAACATTGAGAGTTAAGCAGTAAAGCAGTAAAAACAAAAGACACTAATCTGCCCTCTGGGGTGTTAGGTTAACACACCCCTTCCTATTGTATGCATTTACTGATTTAAACTGCTTAATGTCTGATAAAAGTGGTTAATATGTTTTTTAATAAAAATAGGTGTTTCAAGTGCCTAAAATTAGGATGGGCCTAAAATTACCCAGGGAAAACAAAGGGTTGGTCGTGGTCGTGGTAACATGACAGCTGGTTTACAAGAAGTACACGATGAAAATATGCGTTAAGTATATGGTGGCAGAGAGCTAAGTAAGAGGGTTTCCAGATACGATTACTCAGAGAGAGAAAGGTGGTTGCTATAGTCGTCACCTTATGAGGTGAGTATGGGGCAATGGGAACCGAACTTGGTAAGGTGATATAATCCATGGGCTAGAGAGAGTGTTGACCGGCGTAAAATGTGCGTAAGTGCCAGGAAAATGGGTGTATAAAGTGCTTAGTGAACAGAATAATCTCCGTCAAGGTGAGTGGCTAGTGTGGTCCTTGATAAGTTACCAAGAGTGAAAGGTTGTGTCATTGATGTGGGTGGGAGGTGTGCGCACGGCGCACCGTGCTGGTATAAGTAGGTAGTTATATTGGTAGAGTGTCTAAATGGGTATAATTGTAGACAACATAATATATCCATACGTGAATTCTCGTGGATAAGTAGTAATTGTGTTGGGTATGTGGTGGATGTGATGTGTGGGGTTGCCTGACATTGTGTCTAGATGTGTCGTAGCGGCATTCTGCGCACCTATGGTTCGTGTACAGAGTGTTGTTGTATCAAAGTATTAGGAGGGAATTCAACATACATGGTTTTCAAGAGGAGAACGTAAATATGTGACAGGGTGCGGAGGCCAGTGGTTACGAAGTTGGCGCAAGAAATATTGGCGCCCCGTGAGCATGGTGCCTAACTGGTTTATAATATGTCGGGGAACGCAGGCATTAATTTCAAGAATGAGGTTTCGAAATTTTACTGAAATGCCGACCCATTTGGTTTTTTGATCTTACCCGGTCGGACAATGCGCGTTCTCATTGGCTTGGCGCGTTAAGGAAGTGATCGCCATTGGTTTCAAAGAACAAATTAGAGCGGTAAAAAGAAGATCAATAATCTTACAAAAATAGGGGTCTGAGAGCCACCATTAGAGGGAGATCAAAAATACCGTGGGCCCAAAATTGTACCGTCTCACCCTAGGTATAAGGATGAGGAATCGTGAGTGGATGAAGAGACAAAAATTACCGTGTGGGTCAAAAATTGACCCCTGATGAGGATATTCTGTCAATGGTAGCCGTTTGGGAGGCCTTAAGAGTGGGAAGGGACAAAAATTTGCGTTGTTTGCAGGTATTAAGGACATCAAAAAATAGCGGCGTAGAGGGTCCTCTTAAAAGGAGGAGAAATCAAACATAGCATTACCGCTGTTAAGCGGGCAATAAACATTGAGCCCAATGATCGGGATATAATAGAGGGGATTGTGAAGGGTTGTTTGTGCAGTTTGGCGCGCAACTTTTTAAAGATTAGTGGGGTGCAGATTCGCATTAACAACGGTTTGCTTGCACGCAAACCACGCTGTTATTTGGACGCCAACCCTTCTCGTCGGAGGTGTTGTTGCAACAACAAACAAGATTTAGAGGACGAGTTCTCGAAAAATATTAATTGGGGAGTTTCTCACAAATAAGAAATTTTAAGTTTTAGGTTCTCAAGCAAAAATTTTAATGGGTTCTCAAGGAGAGAAATTTGCGGCGTGTTACTCCAACAAATTAGCGGAGTGTCTCATATAAATATTAGGTGAGGCGTTGCTCAACCAAGAAGCGAGATTAGCTGTTCCAAAGTTGACCTTTAGATGCGACGGACGGGCTCGTATGAGTTGTGAATGAGGTGGTGCGCCCAGCCGGGCCGGGAATTGGCGGCAAAATTAAGAAAAAAAATGTACAGAGTTACCCAAAAAGGATGGCTAAAGGTGTCCCAAACAAGGTAAAGGCCGTTGGGCAGAACAGAAAGTCGTCAACGAACATTGAGGGGTAGCTTAGTTCCCTCTCCGTTAAATAAAGCGCTCCAAAGGCCGCACAGCAAAGGTTCAGGTCATCCTGGGTTGTGTGAAACGAAATTTATGGTGAGGGTGCTGGCAAAACCGAGCGGGCGTGCGTTATGGGGTCTGCCCGAATCGAATTTT
>JABUQX010109519.1:0-5000 GCA_015478945.1 Trachelipus rathkii
AGAGAGATCAAAAACCTAATCCAATCCACCATGGCACCTAATACTCCACCCTCCGACACCGTAATAAAATCCCCTTCCTCTCCAGCTAAATTCTATACTATTACAACATATCTCCTCCCTTCCCATAGGTCAATGGCTTTAACATATCCATACACAACTACCTAACACGTACCTACAAAACCCCAATAAACATGTTACTAACTCCTCCCCAAAAATTTCCCCCTATAGAAGAAACACTGTCTAGAAGATGGCCAATGACCTTCTGCGAAATTTGACCCAAACTCTACACTATAAATAGTAGATTCAAACAGACAATTTTACTCCCCAACTTGCACAGATTCACATTTCGCAGGACAAATGGCACCACTTCTGGGGTTGCAACCGCTCTCCACGCCCCGTGCCACACTTCTCTATATTTCTTCTCGACCTGTTGGAACGCAGAGCGTGTGGCGGCTTCCAGGCTGGAAGCAGTGTGGCCCTCCAATTGAGTTGGGCAGGGCAGAGATATATATATTTATATATTATATATAATATTATATAAATATAGTATATATAGTAATATTTAATATATTATAATATATATATATATATATATTTATATATATAATATTATAATATATTATATATACTATATATTATATTATATATATTATATATATATATATGATATTATATATATATATAATTATATATATATATATTATATTATATATATATATATATATATATATATTATATATATATATATATATAGGGCAGACCGTAGTATTTGAAGTTATGCGACGAATTTTAGCAGCAAGAGCAATTCATGACATGTTCACTACAACTCACCTTCACCTTACAATAACAGCCTCAAGTCTGACACTTCGAGATCCTTCTACAAATACTTTAAGACTACAACATAGGCTAAGAGAAGTTGCCTTTTGGGCAGTGCACTCAGAAAACCAAAGGTAATTCATCATAGTGGTAAAGATTTGCTTTCCCTTCAAATTTAAAGATATTTTTATTATGTTAGTCTTGCCATAATAATCTGTATTTAATGTTTGCCATCATTTAATTTTAAATATTAGAACTATAAATTTGGATAAAGACTTCTTTATTAAAGCCATTGCAGGTGGATTAATGATATTTTGAAGAACAATTGGTTAGAAGAGGCTTTGAAAATATTGCTACTATTACTAATAATTATTAATTGGGCATTATGAAAACCTGTAGCATCATATCATGTATATTAATTAAGTTGAGATATTGTAATTTTCGTATCGCTCCGCCCAGTCATATACCAATTTTAACTTTATTATTTTAAGTTTTAACATTTAAGTTTTTTGTTTAAGATTGTAATAATAATATACACAACCAAAGGAATAAACTTATTTTTCAAAATTAAGTCTTGGTAACTGCTACTCTTTAGAATTTTACCTGAAGTTGTCAAAAGAAAACAATTTATTTAATATAATATATATATATATATATATATATATATATATATATATATAATAATAAATATATTATATATATACTATATATAATATAAATAATATATATATATATTGATATATATGTTAAGAAAAGAACATATAATGAGTAGAGGTAAGAATAAATGCCTTCTCTGATTGAACACGCATGTTGCGCCGTGAGGACATATGCCGTCTATACACTATACTATAATGTTTCTTTCTTTTAATATCTATCTATTGCGATTATTAATGCAATATTTAACACTAAATAATAGAAAAGAACGAGAGATTAGGACAGCTGGACACCTGGTATGTCGCCTTGACGGGAACTCGTTTGCTTTATAACCTGTTCTTGAATCCAAGTTTCTGGCTTGGAGGATAGCTTACGTTTGTATAGCACCGGGCATATTGTCCCCACGCGCAACAACTGCGGTGGTTCATCCCAGAGAAGGCAGGTTATGTCTTACCTTCTCATTATATTGTTCTTGATCTTTAACATCTTATTAATTGCGATTATTATGCAAATTTAACATCTAAAATAAAGAACGAGAGATAGGAAAGGCTGGACACCTGGTGATGTGCAAATGGCAACTAGCAGATTGTTTATAAAACAGTTTCTTGAATGCAAGTTTCTGGCTGGGATAACTCAGTGTATGCACGGGCAATAAATGTCCTCACGCCGCAACATTGCGGTGGTTCAATCCAGAGAAGGCAGTTAATTCTTTACCTTTCTCATTATATGTTTCTTTCTTAACATCTTATCTAATTGGCGATTTTATGCAATATTTAACATCTATATATATAATATATTATTATATATATATATATAAATATATAATATAAAGGCAAATCTTATAAATTTTATTTATATAATGTTGATTATTATATATATATTATATATATTATTTATAAATATATATAATATGTATATTATGTTGAATCTGAATCTTATTTATTATTATTATTATTTATTATTATTAATTATATTATTATTATTGTATTATTATTATTATGGATGCAACAGCCAAAATGCACTTAAATAATTTTAAAAATAAAATAAATTTATGCTCAAAGTTTAAAAAAATGGTGTAAATAAAATCATCTAAGGAATATTTAATATTAATTAAAAGAAAAGTGAAAGCTACAGTACATGCACTTGCAAAAAAATTTCTACCCACGTTTTTTAGAATTGTACAAATATGCTACAAGTTTTTGTCTTACGTTATCTTTTCTGTAACACAACCTACAAGTTAAATTTGTGTCTAACGTTAATTGTCTAACAAGGAGCTTTGTGGATTACACTTATAGCTACAATTTTCATGTTGTCATCTTTGTGTAACAGAAAATATAGCAAGTGTAAAAGAAGTCTTACAACTGGTAGGACTTGGTAGCCGTTGTGTACAGGCCCCTGGCCGTTTCTATAGTCGCCCAGGACTTATAATGCGATAAAACGAAGTTTCATTCAGTCGGAGCCAATAAGATTTTCTAAACTTTGCTAGGCTGTAACTTGTTTTCCTAAAGACGTCACCCATTTTGTTTTTTTTTTTTTTTTTATTCTTCAATATAATTTTTTTCAGATTATATGATGTGATTTTTATACAAATCTGAAATATAGTGGTTCTGCTTATATTATTACAATTTAATATATTAGTAATGGTGTATGTTGCAATTGTCAGACGCAAACCTGCAACCAGGCCACGAGCTGCCCCTGATATATATATATATTATATATTATTATATATATATAATTTATAGTATTATATATATATAGATTATATATATATATATTATATATATATATATATATATATTATATATAATTATTATATATTATTATATATATATTATATTATATATATGAATAATTATATATTAATAATATAATATATATATATATATATAATTATAAATATCATATATATATATAATTATATTATATATATATATATATATTATAATATTATTAGTTAAGAATATATATTATTATATATATATATAATATATATTATATATATAGTATATATATAATAATATTAGTATTTATATATATATTATATATATATATAGTATATAGTAGTATATAGTATCATACGTATGTGCGTTCAAAAAGTATCCGACCATTGTTCATAAACAATACTTGTATCCAGATACAACAAACTTACACTACTCTTCTTCAAAGTAATCCCCTTGGGCTGCCGCACACACCTCCCAACGGTTCTGCCACTGTTGGAAGCAGCTCTGGAACGCCTCATTTGGGATGGTGCGCAGCTGGTCCATCGCATAATGTCTTGTCTAGACTGAAATCTGATTCCCTTTGAGAGGCATTTTCAGCTTGTGTAAAAGTCAGAAGTCACAAGTAGCCATGTCGAGAGATTAGGAAGCCTGATGAAGCACAGGTATGTTGTGTTTGGCCAGGAAACTCTGTATCGCAAGTAAAAAATTGGTGGGTGCGTTATCGAGATGGAGCTGGCAATTGCTCGCTGCTCACAATCCGGCCGTTTGCGTCGCACAGCGTCACGAAGGCAACGCAAAACCCTAGGTAATACTCATTGATGATGGTTGTGCCATGTAGCTCGTACTCGTGGTGAACCACATTACTAGAGTTAAAGAAGACGGTCAGCATGACTTTGACATTGCTGCGGACCTGCCTTGCATTTTTAGTCTCGGGAATGTTGGATGCTTCCGTTGTAATGACTACAACTTGGTTTCTGGGTCGTACCCATAAACACAGGAATCATCGCCAGTGATCACGGTTTTGAGGATGTTAGGATCGCTGTTCACAGTCTCCAGCATATCCTGTGCGATCTCCAAACGGCGTTGCTTCTGCTCAATCGTTAGCAGCTTTGGTACAACCTTCGCTGAAATTCTCCCTAAGCCCAAATCCTCATTCATAATGGAATAAGGGGTCCAACGCTGATGCCCACCTCGTCTACAAGTTCTCTGATCGTGATTCTATTATTAATTATTTATTATTATTATTATAATATATAATAATATAATACTATTATATATATATATATTATTATATATATATATATAATATATATATATATATAGTTATATTATATATATATATATATATATAAATATATATAGTATATATATATATATATATATATATAGAGAGAGAGGAGAGAGAGAGAGAGAAGAGAGAGAAGAGAGAAGAGAGAGAGAGAGAGAGAGAGAGAGGAGTCCAAAAAAATTTGAAAAATTTTTTCGATTTTTTTTAGTTTTGTTGTTTTTTATATAAAAAAACATTGTTTTTTTAATTTAAAAAAATATTTTATTAAAATTTTTTTTTATATATATAATAGAGAATTTTGAGGTGTCAAGAATGATTGCTGAAGGGTTTAATTTTAGTTGGGTTTTTGGTAATTTGGTCTGGGTTTTTCTAATTTGAGTGTGCATTTTTATTTCAGAAATAGAATAGGATCTAGAGCGTGTATAAACTCTCTCACCCGTCCTCCCGCTCACCCACCCAGCCGCTAGTCCTGCCCGCCTCACCCGACCGCCTCTCCCGCCCAACTGCATCGGCCCAGCCGA
>JABUQX010109519.1:10000-20000 GCA_015478945.1 Trachelipus rathkii
TATTCTCTTATGTGTTCTGTGCATGTCTCCTTCAACTCTGTGCTTTTCGACTGGGAAGCCCCTCCTGGGGGCTCGCAGATACCCTTCAAGGTTCTGAAACCCTCATAATCAAGTTCTATATCCTTATGAAAGTATAATTTAACACCAAAATGTTATTAAGCCTTTATTTATTAAATCGGCCCCTGACCGGATCCAGCACCGGTGCCGACACAGACTTGACTCCTTTTCCGAGTCCTCTTTTCTCCTTCCTCCATTTTCTTCTCTTATGCACTCAGTGCATTTCTTATGCTTTAGGACTCTGTGCTTTTTTTCTTTTTTTCAGGCGGAACCCCCTTTCTGGGGGTCATCAAATATCATTGAGGGCTCTGAAACTATCATGTTTGATCTCTACGACCTTACAAACAAATATATTGATACCAATATTGTATTATTAAACTAATGTTTACTATCTCGGCACCGCATCTGCTCCTGCACCGATGTTGTCAGCGACTCTGATTTCATCTTATTAATTCTTCATCCTCCCTTCTTCTTCTTCTTCTTCTTCTTCTTCTTCTTCTTCTTCTTCTTCTTCTTCTTCTTCTTCTTCTTCTTCTTCTTCTTCTTCTTCTTCTTCTTCTTCTTCTTCTCTTACGCACTCCGTGCGTTTGTTCTTTTAATTCTTCATCTTTTTCTAAACCCCTTTAATCTTCTGTTCTTTCTCTTTCTCTTCTTCTCTTTCTTCTTTTCTTTCTTCTTCTTTCTTCTTCTTCTTTCCTTTCTTCTCTTTCTCTTCTCTTCTTCTCTTCTCTTCCTTTCTGTTCTCTTTCTTTTGTGTTTTTCTCGCTTCGATCTTCTCTTTCCTTTCTCTTCTATTGGTTTTTTATTCTCACGAAGACTAAAACCGTTGTGCTGTTAATGATTGTTTTAAGTCTTGAATACTTGTTTCTAAACCGCCCTTAAGAGGGGAATCACATGAATAGCCCATTAGAAGTAGACTTGAACTACATGATGTCGAATTCTACGGCTTATAAAGCATATACATTAACACAAATATTGTAATATTAAGCAAATATGTGCTAACCCAGCACCGCAGCAACGCCGGCTCCGGTTCCTGCTCTGGCAATGGCTTATTGTCCGGATCTTCTCTGGCCCTCGTCCTTATCAACCTCTGACTATATATATATATATATATATAGGTATATTTATATATATATTATATATGATATATATAATATATTATATATTAATGTATATACTATATGTTATGTATATAGTATATATATTATTAGTATTATATAGATATATATATATATGATATATACTATAGTATATATATGGGTTTATATGATATAGAATAACATTTAAAATAATAATAATAATAATAATAATGGAATAATAATAATAATAATAATAATAAGTAAATAATTAATAATAATAAATAATATATAATTAATAATAATAATAATAATAGATATATAATAATAATAATGAATACAATGAATAATAATAATAATTAAATAATAATAATATAATAATAAATAATAATCAAAATAGGAAAACGAAAAGAGTGTGAAAGCATTCTGTAAATTCATTTTCAAATTAAATCTGGACGTTTCGGCGTGTGTTCCTCGAGACCCATCATCAAATAAATAGATTAAAATTCCTGAGAAACTTAATAATAAAGTAATTTTAATATAACTTAATTTTAAGTAAGAAACTGTAATAATAATAAATTTAATAATTAAAGAATAACACAAAACCTATAAATAATTAAGATAAAAGATTTACATGTAAAACGAAACCAAAAGAATAAAATATAAAAAAGAAATCAATGAATTAATTAATTAAAATCACAAAAAAAACTAATTAAAAATGAAAAGAATGAAATAAATATATTTATAATGGCCAGAAATAAATCCAAATGGCAAAAAAATTTAAAGTAATCGAATAAAATAATAAAATTAAGATTGTGATGAAAAATGACAAAATGACTATAATGTACAATGTAATAATAATAATAATAATAATAATTATAATAATAATAATAATAATATAATAATAATAATAATAATAATAATATAATAATAATAAAATAATAATATAATAATAAAACAACAATAACAATAACAATAAATAATAACAATAAAATACAATAACAATAATATATAAATAATAATTAATAATAATAAATAAGAATAATAATATGATAATAATAAATTCTTCGCCAATACATCATAACGATGATCCAAATAAAATAATCAAATGCCCGGGAATGATCGGCACGATCTTACAAGCCCAGCTATCAACAAAGATTAATTGTGTTCCCAAGGAGCAATTCTATTGCTTGATGATATATATTATATATATATATATATATATTATGTTGGTATATATAGTATATATATAGTATATATATATACTACTATAATATATATATATAATATATATATATATAGTATATTATATATATATATATATATATTGTACAGATATTTCCAATATAAAAAAATTAGTTTGCAAAAAAATATTGCCAAAAATGAAAATAAAAGAAATAAATAAAAAATGAATGATAAATTAAGTAATTAACAAAGACTCGAAGATGTTGAATCCAAAGTTAGCCATTAGTTGAATCTTCTTCGTTCCCACTTATTAACAAAGCAAGCTTGAAATTTTCCAAAATTAAACTGACCTTGATCAAACACATTGAAGGGAAGCTTGTTGCTTTATATATATATATAATAGTACTATATATATACTATATATATATATATATATATAGGTTATATATTATATATATATATATATATTATATATATAATAAGATAGAAATAATTATTAAATATATAAGGTTAAAAGCCAATAGATGTGTATAGTAATGGTATACTATATGTATATAATATATATAGTATATATATATATAGTATTATATATATATATATATATATATATATATATATAGTATATATATATAGATATATATAGTATAAGTATATAGTATAGTTAGGGAATGGGCCGGATATCCGGCAACTATCCGGTATCCGCCTATCCGGCCAAGTTTTTGACTATCCGGTATCCGGCCGGATATCATTGTTATCCCGGCCGGATAACCGGATAATTAACTTCCAGTAGGTTCTTCCGTCGTTTTGGGGGAAAATATTTCAGATAATTGAAAAATTTAAATGTGTAATTCTACTTTATATTTATACATTCCTATTTACTGCATGTATATAATTTCAATATCTATGGATATAAAATATATATATATATATAATATATAATATAGTATAATATATATATATATAAATATTATATATTATATATATATATATATATATATATATATATATATATATATATATATATATTATATTATAAACTATTATATATATATATATATATATTTATATTATATATATATATATATATATATATATGATATATAATATATTATATATATAACTATATATATATATAATATATATATATTTACTTGTTTAGGACTTTCGATGTTGGTTACCAATGTTATATTATTTTATTCATCATTTATGTTGACTGTACAATACAATTTATTCTGAAATTTGGTGGTGACAAGACTTTTCATAAATTATGGTAAAAAATATGGTAATATAAAAATATTTATAATAATATACATAAATAGAAAATATTTAAAATATATGGTAAATAAACTATGAGTATTTGATAATGGATAAGACTAACAAGAAGCATGTAATCGCAAATTGGTTTACCACCTACCAATTTTATTCTCTACGTTTAGTAATTGTTAATTACTAATAGTAATTACCAACAACTGCTTATTTTAACGTGTTTAGGCATTGTATTATTTACCAGTATATAAACGCAACATTCTCAGAAATTTATAAAAAAAAAATAAAACACCGAATTTATTCTCAATGTTTACCGCATATACAGTGATAAAAATATAAAAATCAGAGCAAATGTCCGGGCGGGAACAAAACTTGATAAAATGCAATGTGGGAGATAAATATACGTCTGCTAATAAGTAAAGAGTGGTGCTACGGAAATAAATGGTCAGAGTATCGATTATAACTGTTATAGCGACACATCGAGAACTAAATAGTTAATCGATATTGAGAAATCGGTCGATTAATAGTAACACTAAATATCATTTATAATATTGAAAAATTTTACATCAGAAATAAAAGAAACCTTTTTAAAACATGATCCTTTGAAAAAAAAAAAAAAAAAAAAAAAAAAAAAAAAAAAAAAAAAAAAAAAACGAATTTCGGTGGGTTGCTTAATCAAACGTACAGAAGATGGCCAAGACGTGTAAAAAATTTTGTGGACATATAAATTTTGGCAATTCCACTGAAAACTCCAGAATTTTTTTGTTGGGTAGCTCCCTCAAACAGCAAGAAGGGATCCAGCGGCGTTGCCGCTTACTCCAATTCCCTCAATTTATTTGGTAAATTCCGCAATTGCGGAACGTCCACCTCTTGAAATATATATATAATATATATATATTATAAATTATATATATAATATATATATATATATATATATATGATATATATATATATATATATATATAATATATATAATAACTATATACTATTATATATACTATATATATATATAGTATATATATATGTCAGCCTCTAAAATTAGATGTCCCAATGTTATGTAAATAAAACTAGATGATAGCTACGTAAAAAACTGAATTATATTTTTGAAAAATCAAAGCGCACATTGTAAATGGAGGAAAATGAAGAAGAAATAAAATAAAGTGAGATAAGAAAAGTAATAATAATAATAAATAGGTTTCATAATAATAATAATTCTCTCGTTCCCCCAAATTTTCGCGTTCCTACGTCATGAGTCCCCCAATATTTTCTTTTCAATGTTAAGGCGAACATACGCGCACTGCGCACACACACACACACACAACACTGCACGATGGATAGATGTTCTAGAGAAATAAAAAAATTTTTGATGACCTGACCTAACCTAAAATATATGCAATTTCTAAAATTTTAACTTTGAATTTAAACTTTAAATTTTATTTTTTATGTTTTAATTTTTGCCATTATTTTTAGTTCCTCCCCTAAAGTATTGAAAATATATAAGGAGAAACGTTCAATTTTTAATGGGTTAATGTTTTAAATTAAGTTTTGAAACGTACAATTATAATATTTTTTGGAGTTATTTATTACAAAGTTAAGTAATTATTAATTTTTTTTTTAGTTCTTGCATTACAATGTAAGCTGAATTCAAAAATATATTAAGTTTGTTTATGTGTATAGTGTTTTTTTTTTAGCATACATGGGGGCACCAAATCTGGAGACTGGCCATATATATTATATTAATAATATATAGTATATATATATATATATATATATAAGTAGATAAGTATATATATATATAATATATATAATACTATATATATATATAATTATATATTATATATATATACTATATAATATATATATATAATATATTATAATCCCGGTAAATAGGCGGTCGGGCGGGTGACGTTTGGCGCACTTAGGTACTTAAACTTCGTCTCCCCCACTTTCCCTAATACACTTTTTGGATTTTTTTTCTGAAAATCAAGGCCCTATAGTCATACAGTCATTGTCATAAAGCAAAAAAATAATAAATGTAATTCTAAATAATCATAGTTTTATTAAGTTTAAATAAAGCTCATTTAGACTCAGTTTGAAGGGGTGAATCGGAACACCCCCTATTGTGGGGTGAATTGGGCCTTCTTTTTAAATTCCTCCTTTTATGTATAAGATTGCAATTTTAAATATTTTAATTTTTACTTAATATGAAATTGTTTATTATATTAAAATATAGTAAATAAATAATTAGAAATTTCAATAATGATAAATAAAATAAGAATGAAAAATGTGGTGGCCCAATCACATCCCATTCGTGGGACAAATTTTGAAACTTTTTTGAATTCATATTGGATTGTCCGATATAAATTCATATTTTTAATTTAATTTTTACCTAATATAAATAACTGTTTATTAATATTTAAATTAAGCTATACGTAATAACAATGTTCAATACATGCGAATAGGACTACATCAATAAAAATAAAATACAGACTTGCGTGAGTCCCAATTCACCCCATCATCAATTTTTATGGTGGGGGGGATGAATCGGGGGCCTAAGTTAGGCCCAGGCGATTTTTAAAACCAAGTCTATATGCACCTGGTTTGGAAAAAAAACAAAAAATGTTTAGTTTGGCCTAGTTTTAGAAGGGCTAAATACCACTCAATCTGTAATAAACCACTGCGAAAAAATAAACGTGTATATATAAATCTGTTCCATATATTTCATAATGAATGGTTTAAAAAGAGTTAGAAAAAAACAGACTCGGCATTTTTTCAAGGATGTGGAAATTCCCGTATTTAAGGTGAGCATTTTATGACACGTAAATACACTAGGTAATAATTTATTTATATAGTTTTTTAAAAAATATAAGAAAAAGTTCTCTAGAATTAAAGATAAATCTAAAATAAAACCTTTGTAGTAGCTACCTCCACGAGTGAAGAAAAAATTTTTTTTTTATTTAGGTCACACTCCGCCCGACGCTATATAACAGACTGGCCGGCAATATTCCGGTATCGCGGCTATTCCGGCTATTCACTGATCAGCCGGTATCCGGCCGGATATTCCGGTAACTTTCCAAGCCTGGATATACGGTATCCTCCGGCTATCCGGCTAATTATTCAGCTATTCCTCACGGACCACCCTAATATATATATATAATTATTAGTATATAGTATATATATTATATAGTTAAATATATACTATATATATGACTAGTTATATATATATATAATAATATATATTATATATATATATATAGCACATATAGTATATATATAGTATAGTAATATAGTTATGATAGTTATAATAATATATAAATATAGTATATATAAATAATATATATTATATGAGTAGTATATATAGGCTATTTATATATATATATATATATTAAGTATATTATATATATTATATATATATGTAATATATGTATATAGTATACATAGTATAGTATATATATTATTGTAGATTATATATAGTATTATATATATTAATATATATAGTAATAGGATATATGATATATATATGATATATATATATATAGTGTATATTATAGATCCATACTATATAACTATATAGTATAAATAAATTTTATAAGATTAATATATAATAGTAGGTATAGTATATATATATATATTATAGTATAATATATATATATATATAAATAGTGTATGTATATATAACTATGTATATATTATTATAACGCAATATATTATTATAAGATATGTATAGTATGATATGTATATAATATATATATATATTATATATATATGATATATGAGCCGTAATATTAGTATATATATAGTATATATATATAAGTTTATAGGTTAAATGCCTGATTAAATGATTCGTTAAGGATCCTTATAGAGCAAAATTTATTAACAATAAGTTAGCAAAAAGCTTTTGCGATCCACATCTTGGTCCCTCTGTTCAGCGTCTCGTTATTTCTTATCACTGTGATATGAAAGGTTGAGTAAAGAAACTAGGCAGCTGAATAGGCGAGAGAATTGTGTCGAAAGCTTTTTGCTTACTTAATTGGTAATAAAATTTTCTTATAAGGAAATCCCCTCAAGAATCATTTAAATTATCAAGGCATTTTTTAACACCTATTATTAGCACCTTACTGGGGTTCTAGTAAATATATATATGTCTTTTTAAGGCTATATTATATATATATATATAATATATAATATATATACTATATATATATATATATATTATATTATTATATATATTATAGATATTAATATAATATATTATATATATATATATATATTATATATATATCTATTATAGATATATATATAGTATATATAATATATATCATCCACGTTCTGAAAAAAAAATTTTTTCTGGATGGGTCATGACCATTTAGACGATTTATTCCGTTTTTTTTTTCTGTTATTTAAGGGGTGGTGTCCTGTCGGAACGGATTTGTGCTCCCTTCCTTATCTTTATTTTCCTGTATCTCCCCGCATGGAACCTCTGCAAGGACCAAAAATGTTTCCTGGCTTCTTTTCTGTTTCTTTTTCTTACGCTCTCTGATATATTATATGACATTGTAGTTTCCGGAGAACAGAGAAAGTAGTGCAGAAGGGAACACTGGCACACATAAGTCGACGAAAGAAATCCAGCCAGTTACCCGGCCATACCTTTATGTCTATTACTGAGTAAAAACCTCGTCGCAGTCAGTAAAATCCACCTAAGAGCTTCACGGACGCGACGGACCGCTCACAATGATACTCTCAGTCTGGGGTGTGGGGTTCATCCTCCTTGGTCGCAGGTGGGCCACAACCATAACGCCTCACAACCGTGCCGGTGCCATTTTTCACATTCATATTAGGCAACCATTCTTCTCGGATCTCTCTGCGCTGTCAACTCAACAATATATTCCCTCCGCAGGGCATTCCTTTTAAAACTGGACTATCATTTCCACTTTTTTTTCGTGTGTCCAGCCAGTCGATTCCCACAGCAGCTTGCACCCTTATACAATCCGCTGTCAACCAATCCCGACTAAAATCTAGGGTCCATCCTTTCCAAGAAAAACACGGACTGCAAAACCATTCCCAAAGTACTGTTCATGATTATTTATTCCTCATTTAATCTCTTTCTTCACAGCCCACAACTAATACGTTCATTTCCTCATGTTTAATCAATCTCCTCTCCACTCTAACGATCGGCCCCTGAAAGGATTGTCCATTGCTGAACACATTGAACTTTAGATCTATACTTCTTAATCAAAACCAATAGTCCTCCCTACTAAATACAGTTTAAACACAGGAACAAGCATACCCGTCATGTAAGACCGCCTTGCGCCACTCAAGACAATCCCGAGTTTACATTCGACCAACGATTTAATTGCAACAGCCCAACCCTTCCTGCCATTGCACACTGTTCCTACTCCTCTGCCTCATTCCGTTCCCAGGATTAATAATCCCAATAATATATCCTAAATATTTAAACTCAGATACTTGTTCAGTTGTCTAATTTCCCAAAGAGGACTGTCCTCACTCACAACCATAACATTACTCTTATCTATGTTTACTTTCAAACCAATCTTTTCTAGCAAAATCTCTCAAACTCTCTTCAGATTCAACCACACAAAACCAACCAAATCATCCGCACATAATAGGTGGGGCAACCTTGCCATCTCTTTCTATTCTCGCATCATTCTAACAACCACATCTCCCCTGCCACCGCTCGGCCCACCTCTAATTCTTATCAATAATCTCCATCCATATACAATTGAAATAAACCAAGGAGACATAATAAACAACATCCCTGCCTCAACTCCGCTAATTAATAAATAATTAAACCATTCACACAATTACCCTCGACCATTTATTCTTACACACGCTTCACTATCGTCATAAACACTTTACATACTTTTGATTCCAATCAGAAGCCTTACCACCAACACCATTATCATCACTAACCACCGTAATGCAATAGAGTTTCCCCTAATTAATCCTATTATCCCTGTTTTGCAAATTCAAATAAAAACCTAAATACATAATTTTGTCTTTTCTTCCTTCTCCCGTAAGATTTTCTCAAAATTCCTTTAATTTTAGATGGTAAAAGAATTTGATCACACACTCTCTTTCCAAACTATTAAACGAGCACCTTGTTCTTTTTCACTAAAATCTTCAGTCCTTTAGTCACCTTGACAAACACCTCTTTCGAACCAGAATACCGCATATATCTCTACCAACAAACTCCAATAAACTATTCCCAGCATTACTAAGTTCCTACAGTTATCCTCAATCTCCTCTAACCCTTTATAATGGGGTTACTATTACTGCTCTCCTCCAATCCTCGGAACTATACACCGGCCATAAACGCGTTTGTTACACAACTTTCCAAATCCCAAATCAATCACACACTCTTCGCTTTCGTAATTCTTGAGATTCATATTTCAAGT
>JABUQX010109520.1:0-17755 GCA_015478945.1 Trachelipus rathkii
TATTACGTATATATATATAATTAGTATATTAATATTATATGTATTATATTATATTAATATTATTATATATTGTATATTATATATAATTAATTATAAGTCATATATATATATAAGTATATATATAATATAGTATATATAAATATGAATATATAGTATTATTATTAATATAATAAATATATTTAAGATAATTAAGGTAATTATTATAATAATTACATATTGTATATTAATATATTATAAGTATATATATATATATATAATTTTATAGTATTATATATATATTATATATATACTATATATATAGTTGACTTATCTATATATATATAATATATATACATAGTATATATATGTATAATAATAATAATAATAGTTAAGTATATATTAATATATATTTATTTATATTATATATATACAATATATTATAATTAGTTAAAATTTACACACATATAGCCATTATATATAAATACGAATATGATTGTTAGAATATACAGACTATAGTATATATAATATATACTAATATATATATATATATATAGATATACTTAAAAAAAGTTTTAATTATCGATATATATATCATATAATTAATAAGTATTAATAAATATATATATTATATATATATTATATATATATATATATTATATATAATATATTATATATTATATATATATATATATAATATAAATCTAATAATTATATATTTAGTAATATAATTATATATTATATATATACTATAATATATTATATATATATATATACATATTAAGTAACATAGCAACTATATAAATTATGTATATTATATAGTATATAGATAAGATATATGTATATAATATTATATACCTATTATATGTATATATATATACTAATTAGATTTTTATATATAGTATTTTATATATAGTTATATATAATATATGTAATATTATATATAATATATTATATATAATATATAATACTATATATATCTATATATATCAATATAGTAATATAATATATAGATATAGATAATATATAGAGAAAGTATATCTATGAAAGAACAGAGTATGTTACAATATTTATTGTATGCATTGGAAGGCTATGTATTAGCCTATAACTACTATATCGATTAGTATACAAAGTTGTTATTAACTGGAAATCTAGGAACACATTAGGTATTGAGACATATTGCCTACTCTTATTATCCTACAAGAATCGGAGTTAACACTTATCAGGCCACGAGCAAATAACTGTACGTCGTCTATGATAGTCTATAGTCTGCAACGCATTGAAAATTTTCATTCGTGTTTTGCAGAATAAATAAGATATTTATATTATATCCTTTTCAATAAGTAAGTTTTATATGATATTAATCTGTTGCATATAAAAACAAAAGTACTATCTTTATAGTACAACAAACTTCCAAAATATAATAGACTTTTATTATAAATTATTTTTTTGAAATTTATCATTTTAATATTAGAATATGATTACTATTTAAATATATAATAGTGTTTTAAATTCCTGAATAAACTTAATTTCACAGACTTTCTTGAAGTAGGATAATTATTATTTCTCACTAAAATTTTGAATATACAATATTTACTATACAGATTAAAATTTTCATATATTCATTCAAATTATTGAAATACTAGAGTAAATATAATTTCCTATTTATCAGTTTCTTCCACATCATTTATACGAAATTAGTCTTTATTTATAGTCTCATTTTTATCATACTATTATATAATCGTTATCATAATATGGTATATATATATGAAAGGATATCCCAATTTATTTTCTCTCAGACCGCTCCTCAGGGTCAAAACGGTTAGGTTAAGTTAAGTTAGACTAGGGTTAAGGATTTAGGTTAGTTTAGGGTTAAGGGCTTTGGCTTACGGTTAATAGGTGTATCTATCTCAAGGCTTGTTATTCTATTAGTATCTTAGGTTAGGGTTTAGGTACTTTAAGCCGATATGATTAGTAGGTTATATGCGTTAGGAACGTGTGAGCTGCGCTCTACAGATAATTTTATGAATTGAAATACAGTGTTAAATATGATGTTTGGTGAACCAAAAAACGACTATATTATATAATTGATCACATATAGAAATTCATAATAGGAAAATTATAAAATTTATAAATAATATTAAATATTTGAGAGATAATATATTATATATATATTATTATACGTATGATATATATTTTATTATATATTATATTAACTTAAAAAAATATATATACATAGATAATATATATATAAATATTTTTAATATTCTATATATAATATAATAGTATATACATTATAGTTATATATTATACATAATATACTATATATATATTAGCATATATATTGTTTTTTAATTTATTATTACATTAAAATTGGAAAGAATATAATAACTATAATTTAACCCATATTATGAGATGAGACTGAATATGAAACTATTCTTTATCAAGTACATTTGACCTATTTATATGCGACATATATGGCAGATATGAAAGATATCTTTATGAATATCAATATTTACATATACAGATATATAACGTTTCCATTGAGGTCATGACCGAACAAGTTTATGTTGCAAAATCTTTGTTGATTAGTGATTTTCAATTATATTATTGTAATTCAACATACTCAAGTACTTGTACTCTCTGTGGTGCCTAATATTAGTTTCAATCTTGGATTTTCTACCATGACTAAATGGTTATTTAACTAAGTAGACCTGCATTAAATTTTTTTACTGTTTAACATTTTTATAATTGATAGGCGAGAGAGATTATAAAAAATCAACTATTATGTTTTTAAGGTTAAGTAACTTCTTAAATCATATCAATATAGTCTGATAGTCAAGCTAAAGCCATTAACGTATATAATACTAACACCCCAGGAAGATCAAAATCAGGAACTACTTAGTATGTTTAAATATAATTATTTAGTAGATTTTCTTCCTTTTGCAAAATTTTTACCTCATTATGTCTCTTAACTCTCTTAACATTATACTATATGATTAATTATTATTATCTATTTAACATTTATATTTATATATTATATTAATACTATATAAATTTAATTAACAAGTATTGATAATTTTAAAATATGTGTTATTATTTGTTTTAGAAATAAATGCGTATATGTTCCAATTATATAAGATATAAATATTAATAAAATTTTAGTATATTATAATATAACTTAATATATAATATAATTAATAAACTACATTAATAAATAGTATAAATATATAATTAAATATATTAAAATTAAATCTTAATATATATAATATACCTCATATTATTATATTTCTGGTATCATATAGAACTAAACATACATGGGATAGTTTATAGTTATTATATAGTCATATATTTATATACCAATATATACCAATGTAATTATAATATAATTGCATATGCCTGTATTATATAATCTTATGATTGATATGTATACTCATATATACTATTCTCATATACTTATATATATATTAACTATATACTATAATATATATAATATTTATATTTTTATTTACTATATAAATATATATATAATAGTAAAAATTTCTATATTATATATATATATACGTGTAACTCATCTTACTATGTATATATACTAATAATTAAATTTTAAATTATAACTATATAGATAATATTATATATAATAATAGTATTATATTATTAATTCGTTCTTAGTTATCACGACAAACAAACTTATTAGTAGTAAATAATACTATATATAATTACTATATCTCCCATTTATCAATTCTAATCGATATAATCCTATCTAAACTCTATATATTACACAAAAATAACAATATCTTTAATACTCTTCCTCCACCATTGTTTCTAAAATTATTTAAAACTCTTGTATAATTATTATTATACTATTTTTGTTAATATATTTATATTAAATCAATAGGATTCCGATTCAAGATTTAAGTTTCTTGAAAAAGAGTAAAGGTTATCGAGCTAATTTATATTACTAGTTGTATATCCTATATATATATATGGTATTCAATGTTATGTGCAGAGGATGTGTGTGAGATATCAGGATACTATAAATCTTTATATTATATATTTATCAGATATAATTTCTTCCTTTAATAAAATGTGTTAATAAATATTTTACAAAAGAATAAATAAATATATTAGTGAAGTATATAAGCAGAATAATAAAAATTACTATTAATATTATTATATTTGCTATAATATATAATAATACTATATAATAGATATATCTATATATAATAATAATAATGAGAATATTTATATATATAAGTTATATATAGAAATACACTAATCTATCTCGGACGCTATAAAACATTATATAATTTATATATTTATAACAGAATTAATTATATTGAAGATAATATAATGTTATATGATTTAATATATGATAGTATGATACTTATATATTTATAACTTAGTATACTATTATGCCTATAGCATAAAATATACGAATTAATTAAGTAGTATAGTAAATATATTATATAGTATATATATATATTGAATAGTATATATACTAATGCAGTTTGCAGTTGTTAATTAATTATAGTACGCATATTATATTATATATTATATATTTAAGGTGCTTACATGAAAACGGTGTTCATAGGCTAGAGGAGTAGACTATTTTATATTATATATATATTAATTGGTTCTTTGTATATATATATAGATAAAATCTATATAGCTCAGGGTTTGTATATACACGTAATAGTAGTATTTCGAGTATATTTAGTTAGTAATAGTTATATATAAATATATATATATTATAATAATATTAGGAAAAGTACTTGTGTATAGGAATAAATATATGGTGAGTATATGAGTATCACATATAGAAATTGTAAGGTTCATAATATATTTATATATATAGGGTAAGTAGTAGTATAGAAATAATAGGTATAAGTAAATATATAGATTAATAATAGGTATATATATAATATATATATATATATATATATATATAGTACTTATATATACATTGCTTATTATAATTTATAAATATAAATATATTCGATAATTTTATATATAGGTATAACATTATAATTTGAAAGTGATTAGTATATATATTAAAGCACTAAGAATTTTTGTATGAGGTCCCGTCAAAAAAGTACAACATAATATATAGTATATATATTATATATATAGGTAAAATATATAATAGTAGATATATATATATTATATATATATATTATATATATATATATATATATAGTATGATAGTATATATATTTATATATATAAATAATAATATTATAATATCTTTATTTATATATATATATATATTATATATATTATTATATATATATATAAATATATATATTATATATATATAGAATGATATATATATATTAAAATATTATGTTATAATATAATATATAATATAGTATATATTATATCTAATTATATTATATTAATAGTTATATATATATATATACTATATTATTTTTGAATAAATATATTAGATTAATAAAAAGAATGATAATTTCGCATCTCGTAGGATAGGAATAAGTAAGTGTATAAGGGTAAAGTATCTAACTACTATAGATATATATATATTATAATGTTATTTACATAAAAGTAGTTTGTATAGGAAACAACTATATAAATAGAATTTCTATTATTTTTATGGTATTTTTACCCGAAATAATACTCAAAATGTGACCTTAGCGGAGTAGATAATAGCACATATTAGATTATATTATTATATAGTAATATATGGTATATTAATATATACTGAATAATTCACATATATAATGTTCATATATATATATATTAGTGTATATATACTATTATATATATACTATATAATAATACTATATATATATACATGTATATATATATATCGTATATATTATATAATAATATATATATTAATATATATATACTATACGTATATATATACTATTAGATTACTCACTGCATATTTATAGTTTGGCTAGATGATATTATAGATTACTCTGAGTGTAGTGAATATTACTAAAAGATATATTATATATATTAAAGAAGGCTTTATGGTATACAGTGAAGTTATTGGTAGGTATACTATCTATTAAATAAGAATATTGGTACCAAAAAAGAAACGTGCTACTTGTAGGTATATATATATATATAATAATATATATAATATATATATATTGAAAGTATAATATAGTTAAAAATACATTATATAGTATAGAATCATATACGAATCAGATGATATATTATTCAGATATATATTAATACTATTATATATATATATATATACATATATATAGGTGTTATAATAGAAAGTACTAGTATAAAGATATACCAATAAGGTTGAAATATAATCTATATTAGTTGGTAGAGTATATATATATTATATAATATAATAATTATATATATTGGTGGCATACTAATATTTATGGTTTGAAAATAATGAAATTGTTTACCATTAGAATTATTAAAATATATTTAATTAAGTTGAGTATATACTTGTATAGTATATATAGGTCACTAGTGATTTAATACCTAATGATATTATATAAAGCGGTAATTAGGGTATACTAATAAGTATTAATATATATATTATAATAATTTGGGTATTATTACTTTCAAGCATTATTACTGAGATTTGGTATTTATAGAGATATATATATATATATATACTAGAATCATAACCTAATATATGATAGATACGAATCATCCTGTATAGGCTTAGATTTATTTGGTCATACTTATATCGAGGTATAGATATATATAATACTATTATATATATTATATATATTAAATATATATATATATAATCTATATTATATATAATATTCTACACAATAAGCATAATTTAAATGATTGTATAATTTAAGGTATATTCTATATATCATTAATATATATATTATATAATATATATATATATTCGAAATGATTATTGAATATATATATATATCTAGGAGGCAAGGGATATATATTAAATATTAAATTATTATAGTAATATAGTTTATTATATATATATTTAGGTACAATGATATATAATTATTATAGATAGTTACATATAGTATAGTAAAGATTTAAGTACGAGTATAAATAAAAAATAAGTTATAAATATAGTATATATATAATAAAATACGTGATGTAATAATATAATATATAATATACAGCAGTGAATGGCGGTAGTATTTATGGTAGAGGTGGGTAATTGAGTTGGTGGCCCACCTATAGGGCCAAGGGGAATGAACCCTTACTATATATATTTAGACGATCTACCAATAGTGAGGGTCTACATCGCGGTAACACTCAATGAGTCTAGGCGTGGATTTTTCATGTATGCTTGTACAGACTGAAGTTCTTATTAACTATTAATATGGACATGACTAAAGGGGGCAGTAAGGCTGAGTTGGCTTTCTTTCAGACTTTTGTCATATTCTAATCTACTGACTTTATTCTCACTTTTACCGAAATGAACATGTTATAGCAACCTTATCTATTCACTCAATCTGTGTAAATATCATACAAGGAGATTGTAAAGAAAGGATATATTATATTTATTAAAATATAATATATATATATATATATATAATATTATATTAATTATATAATAGTATAAATATATAAATATATAAATATATATATTATATATATATATATATATATATTATATAATACTATATAATATATAATATAATATATATTATGAGAATATATAAACACTATATTTTTAAACTATTTTAATATCCCTGGTCTAAATATTTTTTATACATACTTCAGTGGAAACTTTGTATTGTGTACCTACCATATACAGTATGACTTTTACGGACCGTAGAACCATGTCTCCTCATTTCCATTAATAATTACTTTTACATTTTCTATATTATTATTTATTATTATTATTATTATTATTATTAATAATATTATAATTATTATTATTAATATTTATTATTAAATTATTAATAAAATACTTATATGATTTATATCTCACACTTTATAAGCTATGTGCTTATATACAACCTTAATTTCAGATGAGGATTAACACTGAGGTAGTATATCATTAAACTAGTTGTAATAATATAATATTATAATATATTAAAAATAATAATAAAAGATTACCTTTATGAAGTTATATAAAAAACTATAACACTTATTTCAACATCCTTTCCATATTTTATATGAAGTCAGTACAATATACGATATACTCATCAAAACTTAACCATCATTTGCAATAAACCTTAAGTACTAGCATGCAGGCTTGGTTGTTAGCGATATATAAGTAAGCAAATCTACCTAATATTTTACTATTTCAACTATTAAATTAACAACATCAATACGTCTTTATGTAACGCACCGTGAGATTATAAAAATCATAGATATTCAACACTCCCCTTATATTTTATCTATAGTACACTAACCATCATACATAATAAATAATGTAAGAATGATTTTTATATATTACATAAAATTATCTATATAATTTAACTATATAATAAAAAACAATCCGAGGAAACGAATGTTATTGAAGGAGAGAAATGGTGAGTTTGGTAAGGCGAGAAAATGGTGTATAGACAGTGAATCAAATGGCGGGGGAATTGTGAGGGGAGTATGGTTGTGCCCAAACCCTGGGCGCAAGGGATGAAGCCCCTTACATTGAACGATCTAGCCATGGGAGGGGTCCGCTCCGCTTTGTCGCCATGAGCTTTAGGTGGATTCTTCTGACTGCGACGAGTATTCTCACTAATTAATGGTACTTGGCGAGGGGGTAAGGCTGGGCTTTTCTTTTCGATCTTTTTGTCCATGTTCTTTCTAACTGCTTATTCTTTTCTGCGATGCTTCGTATCACGGTACACCTTACTCGCATTCTTTGGAAAATAGAAAAGGAAGATAAAAGAAAAAGAGACAGAATATATATATATTATATAATATATATATATATATATATATAAATATATATAATATTATATTATATATTTATATATATAATATTATTATAATATATATATAATATATATAATATATATATATATATTGAAAAGGTATAACTTCTTTTTGTTTCTCTCCCACAGTGTAAAAAAAAAACAAGGTGAGAAAACACTAGAAAGAAGAGAAAGAAAAAGAGACCACAGCAAGATTCGTCTGGGAATAAGTGACGATACCCCTTATCAAAGGGTGAGTGGTTTAACTTAACTTTAATTTTGTTCCATTTTTTGTAGACTGATAAATTGTAAACTAGGAAAAATTAAAGATGTAGGTACAAATAACTCATGGATTTATTGTATAGAACATTAGAAATAAAAAGACTGTACGAAGCCACACATTCCTATCGAGATTGTCCCAGTCTAGCCAACAGAACCAATCATAAAACAACATGTTCATGCAAGGCACCCTAGGGCTTGTCAATAACTATAAACAGAATACACAAAGTCTAAAACATGCTCATGCAAATCCACAAAGCACCCCATATGGCTTGTCAATAACTAACTTATAAGCAAAGTCAACAGAGAAAAAAAAACTAATATATATACATTAGCGTGGCCCTTAATTTTAAAGTTCTGAAATTTAAGCGGCACACCCCGTAATATTGTTAGAAATGGCTAACGTAATAAATGTGTGAAATCTTGCCCCAATAAGTCAACATTTAATGGCGGCGCATCGCACGTGAATATTTGCAGCATTATCTAGCATGTGAATGTATGGTATCGTTCCTTACTCAATAACTCATTGC
Organism: Trachelipus rathkii; assembly: GCA_015478945.1. Lineage (NCBI taxonomy): Eukaryota > Metazoa > Arthropoda > Malacostraca > Isopoda > Trachelipodidae > Trachelipus > Trachelipus rathkii. The sequence goes on from JABUQX010109520.1 coordinate 9,635, forward strand.
TTACCTTTTTATTTTCAGGCAAATACTCATCGTTCTAATAATAATAATAATAATAATAATAATAATAATAATAATAATAATAATAAACAGACACTTGATTACTATTAATAATAATAATAATAATTATAATAATAATAAGAATAATAAGAATAATAAGAATAATAATAATAATAATAATAATAATAATAATAATAATAATAATAATAATAATAATAATAATAATAATAATGATAATGATAATGATAATGATAATAATAATAATAATAATAATAATAATAATAATAATAATAATAATAAAATAATAATAATAATAATAATAATAATAATAATAATAATAATAATAATAATAATAATAATAATAATAATAATAATAATAATAATAATAATAATAATAATAATGTAAAACATTCCGTTCACTAAAGCTTCTGCAGAGAGTCGAAGTAATCACAAAGAGTCGATGTGATTGAATCATTGAGTCAGCTTTGTAGGGTTATTGCTGCACTTATGAATCGCAAACTTCAGTGTCTACTTCAGTTTTCTATTGACTACATGATATAAGGTAGCGTTTTTGTTTTGCAAACATGGAAACGAGACAAGCTGACTGTTTATTTTTGTTGGGCCATAGGGAAAGTCAAATTATTGGCTCAAAATTACCTTCTAATGGTCAGGCTTTAAGGATCCTGTTTTACAATATGCGTAAAGTGAACCTAAATTTACGTTCAAGTGCTCATCTAGTAATAAAAGAAATAGAAGTGTTTTGGCAGAAAGCGCGAATCCCAACTAAAACGTGTCGGAACAGCATTGAGAAACTGGAAGCCCAATACAAAGAATGGAAGATGCTTGTAAAGAGCTGCAAAAGGAAGTCTGAGCTTCAAAAATATCGAGAAAATGAATTCCTGGAAAAAATGAACGATCTTTTTGATATCGCCCACGCTGACGCTCTTCAACTTATACCCATTGAAGAAGATCGTCAGTTTCTCCTAAATCAAAGAAAGAAAGGTAGAGGAGGGTCAATGATTGGTATAGATCATGTTTTGACAGAAAAAGAAAAGAGAAGGGCTATTCGTAAACAAGAAGAGGTGGATAGAACATTGAGGTGGCAAAAGGATAAAACAATGGGAGGTAAGCATTTTTTTTCATTCAGAATTCTTTCAATATTTTTTTTTTTTAGAAGTAGACAGAATTATAGGTATAGTCAGAATTTGAGAATTATAATGTTTCAGTGTTTCTGTTCGGAAGTTAGGTGACGTTTATAAAAACAATGGAACCTTCAAAATACTCTTTTACAATTTCTATTTAGTATTTTATTAATTATACTTAACTAAGAAATGTTTATTTGTATTACAATGGTTATTTTCAGAGGAAACATCATTTACTGACCCTATAACAGACTATACAAATGAAATTGAAGAACCTTTCACAAGCGATGACACTATGTTGCCTATGCATTCTGATACAAGTCTAGCACATAGGCAGTGTCATACACCCACCGTTTCTAAACAAAGTAAAAGAGCCAAAGTACAGGTAATAACACCTAGGTTAGTTGCTACTCTTGATAAGTGCAAAGTCAGTGACCGTGATGCTGTTAGAATATTATCTGCCGCAGCTGGGGCCCTTGGTCATGACCCTACAAACATAGTTATAAATCGCAGTTCTATTTCACGCTGTCAAAAGCGTATAAGAAATGAAATAGCAGGAGACATATTTAATAAATTCAAGGAGCATGACTTACCACATATAACGGTACACTGGGATGGAAAAATTCTGACAAAATGTTACTGGCACAAAACACGTAGATAGGTTTCAAGTAATTATAACTTCTGGGGTAATAGAACAATTATTAGGAGTACCAACGATTAATTCGGGAAGTGGGCAACACCAAGCTGATGCTGTATATGAGGTACTAGAAAAGTGGAACGTCAGCGAAAGAGTTGAAGCCTTTTGTTTTGATACAACTGCTGCAAACACAGGTCGATTTCAAGGTGCCTGTATATTACTAAAACAAAAATTAAATAGAGATATTATTTCCCATGCGTTATCATATATATGAAATTATTTTGACGTCTGTATTTGATTCAACAGTTTGTCATTCCTTTGGTCCAGACATTTCCATATTCAAGAAATTTAAAGAAAATTGGTCCAAAATGGATAAATTATAATTCACACCAGGTATAACTGATGAATTTGTTAAAGAAAATATATCAAATACGCAAGATCTAGATTTCTCTTTGAAAACTCTTAAGGAAAAACAAGTTCGAGAAGATTATAGAGAACTTGTAGAACTTATGGCAATTTTCCTTGGAGGAATTTCTCCTCGAGGTGTATCTTTCCTTATGCCAGGAGCCTTTCATCATGCCAGGTGGATGGTCAAATCTATCTATTGCCTTAAAATTTTTCTTTTCCGTAAACAATTTAAAATACTGCCAAATGAAATAAGTAGAATCAGAGATGTGTGTCTATTTGTTGTTTGTCTTTATGTTAAAGCCTGGATTCGTTCACCTTTTGCGACAGACGCTCCTGTTCAAGATCTGAAATTCTAAACAGACCTTTACTTGCATAAGGATGTTAATGAGGAAATCAGCAAATTAGCTTTGCAAAAATTATGCAATCATTTGTGGTACCTTTCACCTAAAGCATCTGCCATATCATTTTTTGATGAAATGTTTGTTACAACAAAATTAAAGATGGTAGAAGCTCTGGAAAATTATGATGTTTCTGAGGAAAATGTAAAGAAGGTAACAGTTCATCCCAGGGACGTGGATCAATATTTAGGAACAGATATAGATTACTTCATTAACCAGAAATCCAAGCGATTCTTTGAGCGTTTTTCAATAAAAACAGATTTCTTGATTATGCATCCTTCTGAATGGAATAGTAATGTAGTAATGAAAACTTTCAGAAAGGAAGACAAATTGCAATCGGGCTTAAAGTTGTAAACGATGTTTCAGAACGGGGAGTTAAGTTAATGGAGGAATATAACAAAATATTGGATAAAAATGAGGATGACAAACAGTTTATTTTGCAAATTGTATCCGCATATAGACGACGATATCCAGATGCTAAGAAATCGACAATATCTGCTAAATTTTAAGCTTAAAAAACAAATCATAATTATTGTGTATCGAAATTAACATTTTTGAAATATAATAAAAACATTCATCATATGCGCCGCCTGTTTCTTTCGCCTAATCTTGCTGAAACTTTTAGAGAATAAACTTGACTATATTTGGAAAAATTCTAGGGGGTGTCTCCAAAGTTTTCTCAAAATTTATTTTTTGCCCCTATAGGTAAGGGCCACGCTAATATACATGCTAAATACACTACAGCTTTAGTAACTATAGTAACATCAAATAATCTGAAAACTATAGTAACTAAAAACCCGCCAATTTGGTTTAGTAAAAATATACACTATGATACCCAAATCATCCATATGCCTATCCAGTCCTTTCTTAAATATTTCGTTCGAGTTACACTCGACAACCTCTTGTGGCAAACCATTCCAAAATTTAACAACCCTATTACTGAATGAATGCTTTCTTATATCATGATGGCATGCTTTTTTAATTTTCTTTATTATATCCCCAGTCACCTTGTCCGTGCTGTTGTAACGAAGAATTTATTAGTCCATATTATCAATAGATGCGGGAATAGTTTTATAGACTTGTATCATGTCCCTCTGAGAAATCCCTTTTTGCAGAAAACTTTCCTAACTCCTTCAGCCTCTCCTCATAGCTCTTACCCTCAAACCCAGAAATCATCCTTGTTGCTCTACGTTGCACTCTCTCTAGCATATCTAAGTATTTCTTTAAATAAGGTCAAACTTAGCAATACTCTACTGGCCTAACATACAGTTTACACTTATAACTTCCTTGCTCTTGTAAACAACATTGCAATTTATTTTGCCCAGCATCTTATTAGGTTTATTCCTTGCTTCCAAACACTGATTAGCTACTTTCAAATTACTGCTTATAATCACACCTAAATCTTTTTCTTGGTCCACAGACTCAAGCCAATCCCCATTCATATCGTAGTTTAAACTTTTATTTGAGTAACCTAGGTGAAGAACTTACATTTTGCTATTAAAATTCATTTGTCAGTTATCTGCCCACCCAAGAGTTTATCAAGATCATTTTGAATCTTTATTTATCCTTCACTATTCCTAACTGAGGTGGTCACTTTTATATCATCTGCAAACTTAGAAACCTTTGTATTTAAGTCCCTGGTCTAAATTATGTATGTATATATATATGAAGAACAACAGTGGCCCCAGCACTGAACCCTGTGGAACACCACTCTTCACTATTTTCCATGACGACTTATTACTTAGTTGTACACACTGTTTTCTATTCCACAACCACTCTTTAATCCAACTATATACCTATACCACATTGCAATTATTTCTTCATCAGCCTTATGTGGAACCTTATCAAAAGCTTTGCTAAAGTCTAAATATATAATATCAACTGGATATTGGTCAATGCAGTCAGCAATGTATTCCATAAATTCAAAAGGTTAGTCTGACATGACCTACTCTTTTCTGAAACTGTGCTGGGAATCATAATATAATACCTTGTTATCTTCTAAATATTTCTATAGGACCTTTCAGTAACTTTTCCAGAACCTTTACCACCAGAGATGTTAAGCTAACTGGCCTATAATTTTCAAAATAGTTACTACCTTTCTTATAAATAGGCACAACATATGCTGTTTATCAGTCATCTGGTACCTCATCAAATATTATAGATCACTTAAAAATCATATACAGTGCCTTTGCAATGCTGGTACTACATTTCTTCAGAATTCTACCATATATACCATCAGGGTCTGCAGCTTTACTTGGGGCAATATGGTCCAGTAAACGTTTAATATCTTTTAATTCTTATTCAAATTCTGTAAGTCTATTTGTTACATGCATTCAAGAACTATTAGTCTCCACACTGTAATCTAATCTTTCCTCAGTAAACATTGAAGCAAAACAAACATTGAAAATGTTGACCAACCCCTTATCTGAACTTACTAAATTTTCATCAGTTTTAATCAGGGTTGGTGATTTTTTTGATTTTTTAAGGCACAAATTGCCTTTTTAATTATTATTTTGATAAAATTAATAAATAATCCTAATTATTACCTAATTAATAATAAGTTTAGTAAATATAATTATTATTTAGTTTAAGTTATTTAAATTATGTATATACTGTATAATATCTGAGTAATCTAATTTTATTTATTTCTTTATTGAAAATGATTTGAAACTACATTGATGAATTTACTTATTATAGAGATGAAATATACTTATCATTAATCAGGTGATAACAAGGAATAATTATTAATTTAGAAAAAAAATTTTTGCCTAAAAAAAAAAATAAAAAAATGATTTTTTCATAAAAAATCAATTGATTTAATCAACTGATTAAATCAATTTGATTTAATCAGTGCCAACCCGGGTTTTAATTGCACCAATTGTCCTATTCTTATTTTTAAATTTATAAAAGCTAAAAAACTTCTTCAGGTCCTTATTACTATTCCTTACTAAATTAATTTCTGCCTCTCTCTTTGCATTTCTTATTGACTGGTTAAGTTCATTTCTATTTTTCCTATAATTTTCTAAATCATCCTCCCTATTAATACCTTGAATATTCTAAAACATCTACGCTTTTCACTGATTTTCTCTCTTATCTCTCTATTCCACCAAACAGGTTTACTCTTCACACCCTAATGGGTTTATTCAAACATACTGACTGAATATTCATTAAAATTTTCTTAAAATGTTCGCACATGATAAAACAGTTTTGGTCTTTAAACATTATCCCATTCAGTTATACTAAGCATGTATCAAAATTTGGTTAAATCGCCATTTCGAAAATCTAAGATCTTTTCCTTATTAACTTGCAATTTGGGCCCAGATATCACATTCATATTAAATCTAATTATATTATGGTCACAAAGCAAATGATGAAGTCTCAAAAGAAAGATGCTTGAAATTATATAAGGAGGAAAAAAGAAATACTAAAAGGTGCATACGTAGGAGAAAACAAGAGGTAAATGAACAGTTTGGAAGGAGGATGAATGAGGACATACAAGGGAATAGGAAGCTCTTCTGGAAGGAAGCGCGAAAGGTTAAGAATGAGAATAAGGTGAATCTGCTTAGAATAATGAGGATGGTGCTTTTGCAACTGATGAAATGGATGTTAGAGGGTGGAAAGAACACTCTGAAAATCTGTATATATTAATAGAAAGGGGGGGGTTTTAGTAAATGTGTGTGGTTTTGATGGAAAAGAAGGAATAGGTATTTTGGGGATGAGGTTATTAGTAAGGAGGAGGTAATGGGTGGTAGAGTGAGAAAGTTGAAGTATGGTAAATCTGCAGGTATAGATGAAATTACAAGTGAAATGATCAAGAGCGGAGGTGAGATGGTGATTGATTGGATTTGGAAGTTGTGTAATAAAGCGTTTATGGAGGGTATAGTTCCAAGGGGTTGAGGAGAGCGCAGTAATAGTACCCTATATAAGGGTAAGGGGGAGAAAAGGGGGAACTGTAGAAATTATGGGGAATTAGTTTATTAAGCGTAGAAGGGAAGATATATACTGGTATTTTGGTCGAAAGAATGAGTCGAGTGCCTGAAGAACTGATTGAGAAGAACAAGGTGCGTTTAGGAGTGGTAGAGGATGTGTGGATCAAATCTTTATATTAAAGAAATGATTAAGAAAATGAGGGAGGAGAAGAATAAATTGTATTTAGGTTTTATGAATTTGCAACAGGCGTAGATAAGAATTAATAGGGAAGCTCTATGGTAGGTGTTAGTGATATATGGTGTTGGTGGTAGGCTTCTGAATGGAACTAAAAGTATGATGACGAGATAGTGAAGTGTAAGAATAAATGGTGGGCCACGAGATTATTTAGGATTAATAAAGAGTGAGGGTTGTGTTAAGGTCTCCCTTGGTTATTCAATTTGTATATGGATGGGGTTATGAAAGAATTCGAGGTGGGAGAGGGTGGGAAATGGTGTTTGAATGATGGAGAATGGAGATGAGTGGAGGGTGTCCTACCTATTATATGCGGATGATTTGGTTTTGTGTGGCGAATCAGAAGAGAGTTTGAGAGGATTGGTAGAGAGATTTGGCAGGGTGTGTAAAAGGAGGGGTTTGAAAGTAAACGTAGATAAGAGTAAGGTTATGGTTGTGAGTGAGGACAGTCCTCAGTGTGAAGTTATGTTAGATGGTGAGCAGCTGGAACAAGTGTCTGAGTTTAAATATTTAGGGTATGTGTTGGATGAGAAGGGAACGGATGATGCAGAGTGTAGTAGGAAAGTTGTGAATGGCAGGAAGGTGGCTGGTGCAATTAAATCGTTGGTGAATGTAAAGGGACCAAGTCTTGAGTGCGCTAGGGTCTTACATGAGGGTATGTTGTTACCTGTTATTGTATAGTAGTGAGACTATGGTCTGGAATAAGAAGTATAGATCTAAAGTTCAATGTGTTCAGATGGACAATCTTAGGGGCATGCTAGGTGTAAGAAGAATTGAGAAAATGAGGAATGAATTTATTAGAGAGTTGTGTGGTGTGAAGAAAGGGGTAAATGAGAGAATAAATGAAAGTATGTTGAGATGGTTTGGTCATGTGTAAAGAATGAATGATAGTCGGTTGGTTAAGCGGATGTATAGTGGCGAGTGTGTTGGGAACCGACCGGCTGGGAGACCAAAGAGAAAGTGGATTGAGTCGGTGAACGAATGTCTAAAGGAGTGAAATGTGAGTTTGGCAGAGGCGAGAATAAAGGTGCATAATAGGAGTGAATGGCGGGGTTTTGTGAGGGGGTATGGTTTTGGCCCACCTGGGCCAAGGGATGAACCCTTACATTGACGATTTACCATAGTGAGGGTCCGTCGCGGTCCCATGAAGCTCTAGGGTGGATTTTCTGTCTGTGACGAGTTCTCACTAATTAATGGTACAGAGGGGGCGGTAAGGCTGGGCTTTAATTTGGACTTTTGTCATATTCTTCTACTGCTTTTCTTTTCCGATGCATGACACGCACCTTACCCCCAGTCTTGGGGCAAAGAGGAAGATAAAGAAAGAAAGAAAGAAATATATATATATATATATATATATCAGAGTAGAAATCTACGCTAA
>JABUQX010109521.1:0-2500 GCA_015478945.1 Trachelipus rathkii
CCTTCCTTGATATGGCGAGCCGAGTACTAATCGTAGGCTATAAATGAACTTCTATCCTCTAATTTATTTGTGATAATTTGAGTTCAGCACTTCTTACCTCTGTGAGGAAGAGATTTGAACAGTATCACTCGAGTATATAAAAACAGGATTTTATAGTGAAACTTTAAATTTTATATATATCCTGAAGGAGAAACTCAGATATACGATAATCCATAACGTATTATCCCATTCAGCCCGCGATACTCATATATACCTCACCTTTATTAAGGGTATAATACCCTATCTATATATTATATATATATATTTATATATATATATAATACTATATATACTATACTATATGATATTATATATAGTTAGTGATTCATCCAGTGAGAATACTTAGAATAGGTCGAATGAAAGTAGTTACTATAAAGTCTAGCAGATATTATTATTATATATATATATATATAATATAATATTCATTATATATATATATATATATATATATATAATATATATATATTATATTATTAATTCAAATATATTCACAAAAAATTTTTTAAGTTTCGGAATGGTATATATTTATGAGCACTATATATAAACCTCATATTATATGAGATATATCACCTATATTTATCATGAGTATACCTTATATATATATATTATATATATATTTTAGTATATATTATATTCATCAACTATGAGTAGAATATAGCGTTACACTTAATATATACCTGACGTTCATAATCGGGTGTTGATAGAATACTTTTATAAAGGCTTAAACTAAATAATGGATAACTTATATATATATATATATTATATTACTTAATATTATAAATATATATATATATAATATCCACGTAGTACAGTTATTGTTCAGTATTATATATATATATCAGTATATATATATACCGTATATTATATATATATATATATATATAAGATATTATAATATATCCAATATTAATTATATTATTCATAGTGTTATTCCTATAGTATATATATAGACGACATACTATATAATAATTTTATGTACAGACGTTCGAGGACCGAGTATCGATACTCATATACGTGGCTCTATGAGGTGACTATATATATATATATATTATATATATTAGCTGATATATATATAATAATATATATATAATATATAATATACTATACTATTTTAGTAGTAATATATATATTAATCATTATAATCGCTTGTCATATTAGACATGATACGCAACCACAGGAATATAAAACATTATAATTAAATATGATCTATCGATCGTGAGAGAGCACTCGAGATAATATAGCATTAGTTTAATTTAGAATCTTTTGAAAGCAAAGATGTGCTCTCATGTAAATTAAATTGTTGGGAATATATATATATATATATATATATAATATATATATAATAATATAATTATATATATATATATATATATATATAAGTGCGTAGTTATTTCATATATATTTCAATTATATTATATATATCATGTACTAATTTAAAATTTTAAATGTCGTAATTAAAACCGAAAAAGAAACCTAAAAGAGAAATTAGGATATATCACTTATGATACAAACTAATAAGTGAAAGTCAGAATGAGAGAGAGAGAGAGAGAGAGAGAGAGAGAGAGAAGAGAGAGAGAGAGAAGAGGAGAGAGAGAGAGAGAGAGAGAGAGAGGAGAGAGAGAAGAGAGAGAAGAGTGAGACTCGAGAAAGATAAGATAGATAGATAGATAGATGATAGATAGATAGATAGATAGATAGATAGATAGATAGATAGATAGATAGATAGATAGAAAGATAGATAGAGAAAAAGTGGTCATTGTAAGATAAAAAAACTAAGATAGATAGATAGAATAGAATAGATAGATAGATAGATAGATAGATAGAAGATAGATAGATAGATAGATAGATAGATAGATAGATAGATAGATAGATAGTCTTTAATTCTTTATTCGTAAACATAGTACAATTAAAGAAGTAAATAAAATTAAAAATTAAAAAGTAAAACAAAACAGTTAAAAAAATAATATACAAATGAGTTCCATTAATAATAAAGTCATGCTTCATCTTCGGGTGTCTTCTCTGGTCTTGAACAAAAATTTAATCTTGATTTCAGAGCATCAAAGATCATATTTAAAGAAATCCAATAACCCATAATGTCTTCATAAATATTATGAATGAATGAGTCACAGGAGCATTTTACTCTCAGATCAGCGGATCGACTTGGCACTCCGCGTCTCAGAGTTACCAATAACCGGATGCTCTAAACCCACATAGGCCATACACCGTCCCCAAAAAAGAACGCTTCAAGCGTAGTTTTTAAAGCACCCGGTTTTCTCATCCCTTAAATAGATAGATAGATAGATAGATAGATAGATAGATAGATAGATAGATAGATAGATAGATAGATAGATAGATAGATAGATAGATAGATAGATAGATAGATAGATAGATAGATAGATAGATAGATAGAGAGAAGAGAGAAAAAGAGATATATAGGGAGAGAGGGAGTGAATGAGTGAGA
>JABUQX010109522.1:0-32500 GCA_015478945.1 Trachelipus rathkii
AGAGAGAGATGTTGTTGTATGTAAATTAGTTAGTGGGGGTTGGATGGAAAGGAAGGTGTTATGGAAGGAAGTGGGTAAAATTAAGAGTGAGAAAGTTTAAGTTGAGCAGACATTAAGATAAGTAAGTATGTAAGAGCGCTCGCTAGTAAAAACGGTTGAATGTGAACAAGTTGATACTGAACAAATCTAGGGGCAAATGAAGGAGCAATTGTTAGTAGTGCAAGGAAGTATGTGGATGGTGCTAAAGTGGCAAGTAAGAATGTTAAAGTGAATGTGGAATGAGAGGTGAATGAAAGGTTTAGAAGGTAAAAGAGAAGCGTGGGTTGATGTCTAAAAGCAATGAATGAAGCTTCAAAGAAGATGCTTTGGAATTATATAAGGGGAAAAAAGAAATACTAAAAGGTAAATACGTTTGGAAGGAGGATGAAATGGGGACTTACAAGGGAATAGGAAGCTTTCTGTGAAGGAAGCGCGAAAGGTTAAGAATGAGAATAGGGGAATTGCTTAGAATAATGAATAGGGGAGGTGCTTTCGTGACTGAAGAAATGGATGTGAGGGAGTGGTGGAAAGAACACTTCGAATCTGCACAATATTAAGTAATGAAGAGGTGATAGTGAATGTGTTGGGTTTGATGGTGCAAGAAGGAATGGTATTTTGGGGATGGGTTATTAAAGGAGGAGGTATGGGTAGAGTGAAAAAGTTTGAGAATGGTAAATCTGCAGGTATAGATGAAATTACATGGTGAAATGAATCAAGAACGGAGGGAGATGGTGATTGGATTGGATTTGAAGTTGTGTAATAAAGCGTTTATAGATGGTATACCAAAAGATTGGAGGAGAGCGGTAATGTCCTTATTAAGGGTAGGGAGATAGGGGAATGTAGAATTATGGGGAATAATTTATTTGAGTGTTGTAGGGAGGGATATGCTGGTATTTTGGTTCGAAAGAGTGCGTAGAGTGACTGAAGGAATGATTGGTGAAGACAAGGTGCTTTAGGAGTGGTAGAGGATGTGTGGATAAATCTTTTATCATTGAAAAAATGATTGAGAAAATGAGGGGAGAAAAGAGAATAAATTGTATTATGTTTTAGATAAAACTAGTAATGAGTCTTATATAGACGTAATAGGGAAGGTTTAGGGGAGGTGTTAGTGATATATGGTGTTTGGTGGTAGCCTTCTGAATGAAATCAAAAGTTGTTGAAGATAGTGAAGCGTCTGTAAGAAGTAAATGGTGTATGGTGATGTTTTAGAAGGATTAAGCGGGATAAGACAGGGTTTGTGATTATGTCTCCTTGGTTATTCAATTTGTATATGGAATGGGGTTATGAAAGAATTCGGTGGGGGATGCAGGAAATGGTGTTAGAATGGTGGAGAAATGAGATGAGTGGAGGGTGCTACCTATTATATGCGGATGATTTGGTTCTGTGGTGGCGAATCTGAAGAGGTTTGAGAGGATTGGTTAGAGAGATTTGGCAGGGGTGTGTAAAAGGGCTTGAAAGTAACGTGGATAAGAGGTAAGGTTATGGTTTGGAGTGAGGACAGTCCTCGGTGGTGAAGATTTATGTTAGATGGTGAGCAGCTGGAACAGTGTCTGAGTTAATATTTAGGGTATATGTTGATGAGAAGGGAACGGACGATTCAGAGTGTATGTAGGAAGTTGGTGAATGGCAAGAAGGTGGCTGGTGAATTAAATGTTGGTGAATGTAAAGGTACTAAGTCTTGTAGTGTGCTAGGTTTTACATGAGGGTATGTTTGTTACTGTGTTATTGTATAGTAGTGAGAAACTATGGTCTGGAATAGAAGTATAGATCTAAAGTTCAATGTGTTCAGATGGACAATCTAGGGGTGTGCTAGGTGTGAGGAGATTGATAAAGAGAGAATGAACGTATTAGAGATGGTGTGGTGTGTAAGAAAGGGGTAAATGAGAGAAGTAATGAAAGTATGTTGAGATGGTTGGTCATCATGGGAAAGGGAATGAATGATAGTCGGGTTTGTTTGGGAATTAGTGAAGTGGCGAGTGTGTTGGGGGAACCGACCGGCGGGGAGGACCGAAAAAAGTGGATTGAGTTCAGTAAACGAATGTTTGAAGGAGAGAATCTGAAGTTTGGTGAGAGCGAGAAGAAGTGTTGTATACAGGAGGTGAATGGCGGGGATTGGTGAGGGGGTTGGTTGTGGCCACTGGGCCAAGGGAATGAACCTTACATGAGATACTATCCATAGTGAGGGTCATCGCTGTCCATGAAGCTTTAGGTGGATTTCTGACTGCGATTGGTTACACTAATTAATGGACTGAGGGGGCCGGTTAGGCTGGTTTCTTTTTTTTCGACTTTTGTGTATGTTTTTTCTACTGCTTTCTTTCCGATGCCCGTCGCGCACAATTACTCGCATTCTTGGAAATATAAGGAAATGAAGAAGAAGAGAAGATATTATATGAAGTATAGGATCTGAGCTGCATAAATTAGACTAGTTTTTCAGATATTTAGCTGAAGATTCTCACAGCAACCTAATGGAAAATGGTGGTTTAATATTAAGAATATTTTTTTGAAAATGCTTCTAGAGCTTTATATATATATATTATATATTTATATATATTATATATATTATATATATATATATATATATTATATATATATATATATATATATATATATATATATATATATATATATATATATATATATATATATATTTTATATTTAGGGAGTAGTAGAACGCTGGGACGAACATCGTTCCGACTTGAGGTTCACTATCCTATTCTGGTAAAGAAAAGTCGAAATTTAAAGCAATTCAAAGATAAAGTAGAAGATCATACGTCTAATATTTGTCCTGATGTTTCGAAGACGTTGTTTTACTGTCTAACTTAGAACAAGAAACCAAACCAACACCATCAGTATTAATACGGAGCGGGATAAGCTTTTTCCGTAACGGAGGGAGATAGCCTCGGGACTCCGTGCGCCTGTTCACTTGATGGCTATTCAGTGAGGATTGTGATAATCTGGTAATCTATTTATATAGGTCTTGCCCTGATATTCAGTATTTTTATAGTTATTGCTCTATATAGGTTTTACTTTGATATTTAGTATATTTATAGCTACTGCCTTATATAGGTCTTACCTTGATATTCATAAGATTGAAGATTAATCAGAATTATAATTTAGTAAGTCAATGAATAATATATATGACGAAAGATTAAACAACCAGGGATGTTGACACACCAGAAAAAGTTTTATCTTTAATTATGTTTGCTCAAAATATATAATGGGGATGTTTGTGAGAAGTTTTATGATAACACAAATCCAATCCCGATGATATAATGATATAAGGAATATACAATTAAGTATAACGTATAATTCCAACTAAATAGTATACAATGGAACATTCACATAAATAATCCATATACCATTAATTAGTAACAAGGGCTCAATTCAGCCCTGGAAGCAGATTCGAGAGTGGAAACGAAAATAGTTTCCAGATACTATCCATGCACATATTTAAGGTAAAGTAAGAATTAGAAATTCTGACTCAATATTAACAAATAAATCATGACTTAACTTAAAATTGACTATATAATGATTTCTATTTCAGATTTGTACAAAACGACGGTGAAAATATCTTGCACAACAGAGAATCAAGTTCCGAAGAATATGGATTACAGAATGAATCCAGGTTACACGTCTTCCTAATTTTATTAAATTTTATATTTGTACAATTCTTTTACATAATTTAAATTAATATACTTCATTTTTTTATATTTTAATCATTTAATTCCTTATTGTTTAATTTATTACAATGCATTCTTTATTTATTAACATCGAGGGGTCTTTTTGAATTGATACAACTGGGGACAAGGAAATTCAGCCACAAAAGTAACTGTAAACGATAACATTCAAGTTTACCTATTATGATGCTAGTCTATATGCTTATAATTTAAATTACATAATTACATTAGTTCATTAATTTATTATTTCTTTATGTTTTAGTTTATAACTGAAAGTATTTTACATCCACTTTTAAGGTCTTTTCAGAGTATTCAGTTTGACTTTGAACCTTAAAGTTGTTTTGGGACAACTCTATGTTCTTTGTTATTATTATTTAATCTACATTTTTTCTTACACAAAATTTATCATTAAAGAGTATATATCATGAATTATTAACATAACTATAAAAAAGAAACAGCATTATAATACCTATAATTCCACAAGGTTTGAAATACATAAATGCCATATTTTATATAACTTAAAATCAACACAGGCTGGATCAGAAATGTCAGACGTATCAAATAAAATTCTTAATCTAAATAACATAGAATAAATTTAATTGGCTTACAATTTATGCCAATTTTGCTTTCACCCAATTGTCAATAACTTACACTTGCACGAACAATAATCTCCCTTTTATATATTATATATATGATATATATATATATATATATATATATAATATATATATATATTATATATAATATAATATTAATATATAATATATATATATATATATATATATATATATATATGGGGGCGGCAGGATAAATCTAAGGGGGGGGCCAGATTTTTTTTATTCGAATTTCACAAGTTGCATATTATATAATATATATATATATATATAGTATATAATATACTATATATATATATTAATATATATATATATATATATATATTATTATATATATATATATATATATATATATAATATTAATTATATATATATATATATAATAGTTCTTAACAGGCTATTTTTGGCGTTTTTTATCTTTCTTCTTCGAACGTCTTTCGACGTTTCGCAACGGCGGCACTATATTTTACTATTTAAATTTTCAAATTTTATTTGTAATAACATGTCTGATATTTGAAAGCTTAATTCACTATGTCAGTCAGAAATTATATGTGGAAAGACTGTGTAAGTCATATATGACCTTTTTTTAGTTACTTTAATCACAAGTAAAATGAACTATAAAAGTAGTTGAAAAATATTTGGATTTGGTTGAGGCAAGCACTTAACTAATAGTTTGTTTTTTATTTCAATTTAATTATTGTTTATTTGTTTGGAAATAAAAATTTAATTCTTCTTCTTTCCTTTCCAAATTCTGTTCTAACATCATCAATTAGTTGTGATTTTTTTTTTCCAAAACTTTTTCTCTGGGAACACTAAGCAAACATACATTTAATCGATCTTCAGAAATGGTTGAACACCTAGCCAATTTTTAACTTTCCTTAAAGTGCTGGAATTGATCTTTCAATTGTGTCAGTCATTTGGTGGAAGGGTTAGAAGACTTTTTAATTGCTTGTAAACGAACAGGGAAAAGCGCAATGTTTAGGATCAGTCACTAAGACAACCATTTTGTCTACATCTAACCCTTGGTCCCAATCTGATTTCTTCCATAAGTTGAACCATGATTCTGCTTCCCCTTTCCATTTCTCAATATTGTATATAGTTTGAACTTTGAAGTGATTCAATTTTTTTTATTCAGATATGGTTAAATTTTTATTTCTAGAGGGATGTAATACAGAGAATGGTTGGTATTCTGTGTCGTCGTAAAATACTGACTGCAGCGAAATCGTGAATCTAGGTTTGGTATAAATAGAGAAACCTAAATAATCTCCAGAACTACATGAAGTTAGGTCTTGCTTTTGGTTTGGACAATAATATGTTTCTTGAGCTCTAAAAAAAAAAGATTCTGTAAGTTCTTAACACTGGTAAAAAGTTGCTTGAAAACAGACGCGACATATTTTTCGTCTCTTTGTTTTATTTATATTTTAACACTTTTTCAATGTGCTGTGACCTCTTTCCAGATTTGATAGTTTTAGTTTGAAGAATGTTCGTGGCAGGCTCAAAGTAAGAGGAATAGTTGGCCCTTTTGGAGTAAGTGGTAAGAATGAAGAGTTTCTTTTGCTGACGAAAGTTGAAATGCTGCTGTTCCTGTGGCCTTGGTCTTCTGATCTGATTGACAGTTTTTTCAAAACTGATTAATGTGAATGAAATTTGGCAAATTAATTAATTCGATGGGACTTGCATTTTGAGGAACATCTTGTTTTGCATAGCATTGGTATATTCATTATAGTTTCCTACGAAATGGGCTTTCACGAAAAAATCTTATAACTTCTTCACTGTGCCCAAGTATTTCGAAATTCGAGAACAAGATTCATGTCATTAACAACTAAATTTAAGTGATGAGAAGCACAGTGGAAAAATTTGGCCTTGGGATATTGGTTTCTTATAATTTTCTGTACTCTATTTTCTTCCATCCATGGTTGAGCATCCATCAAATCCAAGTCTAGCGACTTTATTCCTATTTAATTTGTAAGCTTCTCTGGTAGTCAATAAAATGACTTCTGCTATATCTTCAGCTTTTATTTTTTTCAACGGAGTAAAACCTAAAAATTCTTCTTCAATCTCCACTCCTATGTATTTAAAACGTTTTTCGTCTTCATTTCCGATTTTTAGACGTTTCTTCAAGTCCCAATATTCACTATCGTTCAAGTTCATTCACAATGTTTTTTTACAATAGGTTCGCATATTGGATATGAAGCTCATTCTGGACCATATGTGATGTGTTTTTTGTTGTATCTCACTGGATTGTAAATGCTAGTAAGTACAGCATACCAGATTTCAACTCTGAATATTTTAACAAATCGAAATTTACCCGTATACTGCTGTACTGCTCGAACAGCTAGATCATGAGTTCCACAGAGATCAAATTTGAAATTATTGGCAACAACTTTTTTTTTTTCGATAATTAAATGTTCAGCATTTTAATTGTTCAAAACATTAACACGTTTATTTAAAAATATTTGTTTCAAATATTTTCTGCTCAGAGATCTATGCCACTGAGAATTAACATGGTTCCTTGCATGTGAGTGGAAACTTTATATTTTAAGATTGGTCTGACAATAAATGAACTCAAAAACCCTCCTAAATAATACGCATAATTTACAGAAGGGTACTTTTAATTTTTTTGAATATACTAACACGAATTGTATGATTTTAGCAATCGTAAGGAAAGCTTTGCCTCTTTGTGATATTTGCTTAAGTTGTAAGTGCTTAGTGGTTTGCATGGATTTTTGTTAATATAAATTTTTAGATTGTAGTAATTCTTTTTTGGAGTAATGTAATTCCAATATCAAACAACGATTTTTAAACAGTTGGTTCTATGGAGATGCGGGCTTCAATTCTATGATTAATACTGTGCGAAATTAACTCGGGACGGCATTAGCACTGCCATTTGCATTAACACTAAAATATGAAAGTACCATCATTCAATGTGTCAGTGGTTTGTTCAGTCAAAGAGTAATTATAATTATCACTAAGGCGTGGCTTTATTTACAATTTATCATTTGTGTATTTAAATTTTTTTTTCCCTTTTTAATTTTTTTAATATCTTATATGATATATATATATATATTATTATATATATATATATATATTATTATAATATATATATATTATATATATTTATATTATTATATATATATATATATTATATATAATATTATATATATATAGTTATATATATATATATGAAATAGTAGAATGGGGGCAAAAAATTGCGGTTTTTAAAAAGAATTATTAAAGCGAATTAGATAATAGGTATTAAAGTAGAAATACTTGGTGCAAGTAATAAAATGTTCATAATTTACTCCAAGATTATAACTAATATGAAATAAAACGAATAAAAAAAAAAAATCAATAAATAATAAAATAATAAAAAAATATGCAAATTATATTAAATTTCAATAATAATTATTAGCAGTACTCAAGAACTTAGTTTTTCCCATTAATTATATATACTTTTTAATTCTTAGGGCAGCATCCAATATTGGGGATTTTTGGGGACCTAACATTTAGGCCCCTAAAAGGGACAAAAAATTTTAATTTTCGACATTTTGATGAGGTTGAAAGCAAACTGCATGCTTTTTTTACATGTAGAATGTCGTTTTCAGGTGTTTTTCTGTCTGTAGTCATTGTTTCGGCGTTTTTCATTTTTTTCAGACCTTAATTTTTTATATTTTTTCGGTATCACTTCTAACAATTTTTTTTGAAATGACTTCAAACTTGAAATAATTACATAGAGGGTCTATTAAACAGCACAAATTGCACATTTAATGCTTTTAAGTTTTTTTTGTTTTTTTTGATTTAGGAAATTGTGCTCAGAATGTCCTACTTTTCCTACTTTTTTATTATAATTTATTTGCTTAAATATTTTTTTCCAAAAAATCAAAACTAACATTTGCATTTTGTGCGCAATAGACATCATGTATATTTCAATTTGAAGTCTTTTGGAAAAAAAGTTGAAGAAGTTGATACGAAAAAATGGTCAAATTAGGTTCTGAAAAATGAAAACGCCAAAAATGACTACAGACAAAGAAAAACATAAAAATGACGTTCTAGAGGTAAAAAAAAAAAAAAAAAAAAAAAAAAAAAAAAAAAAAAAAAAAAAAAAAAAAGCCTGCTTTTTTCCCTCAAAATTGTCTGAAAATTAGAATTTTATGTTCCCGCCCAGATTTTTTTTAGGGGGGGGCTAAAGTGGGGTCCCAAAATCTCCAATATTGATTTCCATTTATTAAAAAAACAGAGAATGATAAATTGTTACCCTAAAAAGAGCTCTCTTTTAATGGCAAAAAATTTTCAGTTTGTCGAACATTCTAAGTCTGAATATATTTTTAACTGAAGTTACAGCTAGGAATAGGGGAGGGCAGAGTAGGGGAGGCTAAAGAGGTAGGGCTGTAGGCTATTGTGAAAGTTTAAAATTTGCTTTTTCGCAAGGAAAGTCTGCTTGATTATATATTATATATATATTAATATTAATATATTATATATATATATATATATATATATATATATATATTTATGTATTTATATATATATTATATAAATTATTATATAATATTATATATATATTATATATATATTTATATTTTTTAATTTTTTTTCATCAAAAAAAAAAGATTTGAAAATTTTTTTCAGCGGAGCAAAAAGCTTATTCCAGGGGGGGGGGGGCATGGCCCTACCTTGCCCCCCCTCCGCGCCATTGTATGTATATAATATATATATATATTTATATTTATTATATATTATATATTATATATTATATATATATATAATATTTATATATATATATATATATATATATATATTTATTATATATATATATATATATCGCGGTATAATATATATATTATATATTTATATCATATATTATATACTATATATATATAAATATATATATATATATAATTTATATATATACTATATAATAATATATAATATATATATATATATACTATTATATATATAATATATATATACGGTATTATATATATATATATAATATATATATATATATATATATAATATATATATATAATTATATATTTATATATTTATATATCGTGGCGTATTTGGGGGGGGGCCAGGGGGGCATGGCCCCCCGAAATTTTCTAGGCACTAAAATTTTAAGTATCATTATCCATTAATAATATCAATGCAGAGTTAATTATTTTGTGTGTAATTTGTCGCTGTCAGGAACAAATCTCGTAGTCCATTAGATAAAACTAAAACTTGAAACCATCAGAGAAATGCAACATTAATTTCAGCTGATTTTGAAGAATGTGTAATGCATCTGAATCTGACTGTATAATTGAAATTGCTGTACTAAGAATTCGCAATTCCAAAATACAGACCAACATTCAATACTTCCAACTCACGAGACTTAATTATCGCTCATCCATTTTTATAACCATTTTTGGATGATTTCAATAATAGCATTAGGAGAGAGGTTTTTAATTTTCCTTGCAATTGTCTATACCGAACCGGGTGTAATGTGCCATATGAGAAAATAAAAGATTGTGTAACTTTTCAAGGAAGATCTCGAGAAGCCAAAAGAAGATTTAGTAAAGGTCAGAATGGGATTTGTATGGAAGTTGAAATGGCATCACAGCACAGGTCGCTCCAAAACCGCAATAGATGGACTATTTTCTTGTTCGCAGTCACAATTCCAAATATTTACATCTTGTTGCAAATACTGGCAATTTTACCCGTTTCTACTGCAGTAGAAAGAAAATGTTCAACATTAAGACTTCTGAAAACTTACTTGAGAAATACAATTGGAGATGAAAGACTTATTGACTTGCCCTCCTTCATACATCGAAATATTGAAATAAAAATGAAGATATTATTCGACTTTATTAATTTAACAATTTAGGTAGGATGATTTAAGTAATTCATATATTCTTCCATTTTTTCTTAGGAATTTAATTTTTTGTCCTAAAATTAATATATTATTATATTAATATATATATATATATATATATTCTATATTATATTAATTATATAATATATAATATATATATATAATATAATAATAATATTATATATATATATATATTATATATATTTTTTTTTATTTATATATATATATATATCTATAATATAATATATATATAGTTATTATATTATATATATATATATATATATATATATGATATATTATATATATATATTATAATATAATATATATATATAATTATTATATATATATAAAGACGATTTTTTTGTTTTGGCCCCCGAATAAAATTCTGGATACGCACTGTATATATATATATATATATATATATATATATATATATTATATATATATATATATACTATATATATATAACTATATATATATATATTTATATATATAGTATATTATATATTATATATATATATTATATTATTTTATAATATAAAATATATATATATATATATATATATATATATTATTATATATATATATATTATTGATATATATATATTATATATATAATTATATATATATCTACTATTATATATATATATATATATATAGTATATATATATATATATTTATAATATATATATATAGGTATAGTTTTTCAAAATCAAAATAGTGTTAGGATGTATGCAATAGTAATCTATATATAATATATATATATATATATTATATATTATTATATATATATTATATATTATATATATATTATTAATATATATAATATTATAATATATTATATATATTATATATATATATATTATATTATATTAATTATAATATACCCAGATAGTCCCGCGCAGCGTACGTCACACCCGACTTCGCCATAAGGAGAGCTTTGTATATTATATATATTATATATATTATTATTCGGTATATATATATATTATATCGTATATATATATATATATATTATTATAATTATATATATATTAATATATATATATTACTATGGCATAGATTTTTACTTTTGGCCAGTCTACTTCTCAAACTACAATACTTACAGCGAAAAGGAATACATTGCTGGATTCCTGGAAAAATTTTATTGCGGAAACTGTAAAAAAAAAAAATCATATCTCAAAACTACAATAGATACAGCGAAAGAATACATTTTTGGAATCTTGTAAATCTGGCTAGGAAAATGTAAAAGAAAAAAATAAATAAATGATTAAAAAATTTTTTTTTTTTTAGGGGCAGGGGACATAGTATATATATATATATATATTTTTGTAAAGGTATTACCGGCAATGTAGGGGGCTCGAGGACGGGGACACAGGGGTCGGGACGTTTTTCCACAACGTATGGGGAGGTGGGGAGGAACCCGCGACCCCAATCAAAGAGCGGGGGTGCCGGAGACCCTCCGCGAGGGGGAATTAGTCTCCCGTAGTTCCCGGAAGGCGAGAGACCGACTCTGCATCGTTGCGGTATAAACCTTGGGGTATTCTTTAGTAAAAAAAACAAGCAAAATTTAAATTGAGTCTATTTATTTTAACGAGTAACCTAAAAGGTCTCTTAAATGGCTCTCTAATCTTATCAGGGAAATGTTACTGTAATTCTTCTAAATTTTTTTTTTTTTTTTAAACCTTCCTATTTATATTTTTTTTTTTTTTCTAAATGTTTTCCTTTTTTTTGTTGCTTTTGTAGTATTTTTTTGGAGATACTGAGTATGGCCACAAGTATCTTATATATATATATATTATATATATATATATATATAATTATATATATATATATATATTATATATTATATATATTATATTATATTATTATATATATTAAAATATATATATATATATATATATATATATTAGGGATGTTTAGTCAGCTAATAATGGAAAGGAATATGAAGATTTATTATGCATATAAATAAATTCTATTCTGTGTATTTTTTTTGCCAACTGAACTAAATGTTTTCACTTAAAATATAATTTTTTTAACACTTCTTAGACTAACTTTCTCTTTCAAAGTTGAAAATATGAAATTTTAATAAAATTATAAACAGACTAACTGTATATATTAAGAATGCACATCACTTTATTTTACTATTTTATTAGCACAAACTTTAACGATTGAGAAAGTTCAATTTATTCCTATGGCATACCTATGACAACTCAAAAAAATTTATTATTTTAATAGACTGAGTTATTTTCCATTTTTTCATTTTCTTCTTATTTTTCATGGGCAACAAACTGTTTTATGTTACAGTTAATTATTATTATTATTATTATTATTATTATTAATTTTTATTATTATTATTATTATTATTATTATATAGTTTTAATATTATCCAAATTTCTTAATATTTTTCACTTAAATCGGCAAAAATTGACGATGTTGATGAGAAAAAATATGCGATGAAAATGAAGATTAATTGTCCATCATATATATATATATATATATATATTATATTATATAATATATATATATATATATATATATTATAATTTATATATATATATATATATATATATATATATATATATATATATTATCAGTAACAAAATTAGAACTGCTAATGCACACTTACAGTTCATGATATGATAAGGAAAATTAACTTCCCATGCTGGGTTTCGAACCCAAACCTCACTGTTGTAAAGCAGTGTTTACCACTGACATGATGAGCTAAAAGGAAATCCACCAGTTAACTTCTGAGATTACATCTTCCCAGAAGAATAAGGTATGTCAGTACTTAGACTGTGACCTTTGGCAGACCTCCCCACTCACACTTGGGTCAAGGGTCACAGGGTTTGATTCAGGGAGCAATAGTGTGGCGAATCATTTGTTGCTAGAACATCAAATGAACAAAAGGAAGAGTTGGATTTGCAAGTTGCACATTCTTTTTCTCTGCAAATATTCCCTCCAATGTGTTAGAAAATCAGGAATTTATAAAACTAAAAAAAACGAGTCACCTAATAGGGAAAACTTTCTTCCGATCTTTTAGGAAAGATTAATGATGAAGTTATTAATTCCATGAAAATTGATCTTGATGATTGCACTGTTACCCTTATGCAAGATGGTTGGAGTACAGTTGGCAATGACTCAATAATCACTCACAGCATCCATAATGGAAGTAAACTGTATCTAGTTTCTGCAGTTGATACTGGAATCATGCAAAAATTGCAGAATATTGTGCTCAAGCTGCCAAGGATGCAATAAAAAAGGCAAAAGAAACATACAATAAAAATGTAAGTACATTAAAGTTTAAAATAGTTATTTTTAGTAAACAAGTGTGTGACCCGTTATTATAAACTAGATGAACTATCTATAAATTTAATATAGCAAATAATGCCTGATATTGACACTAGTCACTATAATGAAGTGTTTCAATTTCGCTGTAAAATTAATAGTTGTATAAATATTTATACTTTCTCCAGAATTATGCCACTGATAATGAAATAAATAAAAATGAGAGAAATTCTGCAGAGAGGGAATACCAAGCTGAATAATCGAATAGATGTTCAGCATCCATTTTTTAATTAACTTGAAAGGATGTCTCATAATCATATGAAGCACATTGTGGATAATTCAAAAGTTATTTTGGAAGCATCATAACGCACACTAAGTCAAAATTTTGTATTCCTGTATTGTATGTAACATTGTTTAATTTCTTAGAATTAAATTCTGAATAGTCATAAACTTATAATGCTTTCAAATTTAACAACCTAGTCACTAACTCCTTGAAGACTAAATGAAAATTTTAAACTAAATTTGAAAATATTTTATTTCCTAATTAATTTTTAATTTATTGAATAAATTATAAAACTAATTAGGACAATAAAATATAAATTAGCATTTAATAAATATTTAAATTAAAAAACCTTATGAAAGCTTGTAGTAACTAATTTCCCTTTGCTTTTCTTAGTACACATACAAAATCTAATTTGCTATCTTTTATGTCATACTTTTACACACTATACATTTAAAATAAAGAAAGTAATATTTGCTTTAACTTAGGGATGGTTGATGGAATAAAGGGGTCTGATGCCACAGCTACCCAATGATACTCGCTGGAATTCTCAATTAATCACCATAAAGACATACCTGCCAAACCACTCTCTGTATATTAATATTAGAAGCGAGCATATGAATTTAATCGATACCTCAATTGCAAGGCTAATCAACAATTTATCTATACAAAGAGAAAAATAAACTTACAAGAACAATTAGAAATTGTTGCAGGCGCATTAGATAGGGTTTGTATCTGGTTATAATTTAACAAATAATAATATACTGGTAATTGCAATTTAAAATTTATAGCCCCCTTATAGTTATAAAGCACAAACTCTATCTAAAATACATTATAAAATTAAAATAAATAAATCACGAATGCACTCTACAAAATCTGATGCAATAAATTTTGATTTTAATTTTATCCAAAATTTACAGTAATCATGATCCTACTTATTGTTATCTTGTAGTTACAGGCAGACAATACAACACTGTTCAATGTAGTAGAAATCTGGCAAGACCTTATTCATGCTGAGAAACTGATACCATATAAAGAGGATATTCTGAAGAGGTTCAGCAAGGCAATGAGTCCCATATCACTTTTTGGCAAATTTAACAGATCCAAAATATACGAAGGTACATTAAATTAATATATATATATATATATATATATATATATGTGTATTTTTTTTTCTTTTTCTGTTTACATTTTCTTTTTTTATATATTATGTCAGATATATATATATATATATATTATATATATATAATAATATATATATAAATATATATATATAATATAATATAATATATATATAAATATATTATATATATAAATAATTATAATTATTAATATATATTATATATATATATATATATAATAACAAATATATTATTATATATATTATATATATATATTATATATATATTATAATAAATAAAAAAAAAATATAAATATATATATAAAATATATATATATATATATATATATATATATATATATATATATATATATATATATATATAATATAATATAGTGATTAATAGTAGTTATGTGGATGCATGTAGTAGGAAGTAAGAATGTTAACAGTGAATGGTGGAATGAAGAGGTGATGAAGCGGTTAAAGGTAAAAAGAAGCGTTGGTTGAATGTACTAAAAGCAAATGATAGTCTCAAAAGAAAGATGCTTGGAATTATATAGGGAGAAAAAAGAAATACTAAAGGTTGCATACGTAGGAGAAAAACAAGAGGTAATATGAACAGTTTGGAAGGAGGATGAATGGCGACTTACAAGGGAATAGGGAAGCTCTTAAAAAGTTAAGAATGAGAATTAAGGGGAACTGCTTAGAATAATGAATAGGGATGGTGCTTTTGCTAACTGATGTAATGGATGTGAGTAGGAAGTGTGGAAATGAACACTTTTCGAAAATCTGCACATAATATTAACAGTAAATGAAGAAGGTAGATAGAAGGTGACTATGGATTTGATGGCTACAAGAAAGAATTAGGTTTATATTTGGGGGATGACGGTTATAGTAAGGAGGAATGGTAATGGGTAGATGAGAAGTTGAAGAAATGGTTAAATTCTTCAGGCTATATAGATGAAATATACTGGTAATTATCATTAATCAGAACGGAGGTAAGATGGTAGATTGATTGGATTTAGGAAATATGTGAGCTAATTAATAAGCGTTTATGGAGAGGTACAAGTTCCAAAAGGAAGGAAATAGAGAAGGGAAGAGCGTAATAGTTAGCCACATATAATATAAGGGGTAAGGAGAGGAAAAAGGAGAGAACTGTAAAGAAATTAATAGTGGGAAATTAAGATTAAAGAGTGGTAATAGGGAAGAATTAATAATGCTAAGTGTATATTTTTAAGTGATCGATAAGAGTTCGTGAGTAAGACCAATGAAGGACTATGATTTGGAAAGAAACAAGAAGTGCGTTTAGGAGTGGTAGAAAATGTGTGGATCTATAAATGTAATGAACAAATGTAATTGAGAAAATCGCTGGAAATTAAAAAGAATAAAATATGTATTAGGTTTTATGGAATTGCAAGAGGGAAATATTGAAAAAAGAGATAAATAAATAGAGGAAGCATTAATGAGCAGCTGTGTTAGAATAAAAAATAAATATTGAGATTGTTATTTAATGTTTGGTTGTTTTAATGTAAATAGTAAATGTAATATGAACGATAGTGAAAGAATAATAAGTGTAAGATAAAAAATCAGTAGCCAAAATGGCGATGGAATTATAAGTAGATAATAGCGTAGAGTGAAACAGGTATGTGAATATGTTCTCCTCTTTAGCTTCATATTTCAATTTATATGGATGTAGAATGTATTATAAAGAATTAGAGGTTGGAAGAAGATGCAGTGAAAAATGGATATAAAAAAAAGAAAAAACAAAAAAAACAAAAAAAAAAAAAAAAGTTAGAAATAAGATTAGACAAGAATGGAGATGGAAGTGAGAGAAGGTAAAGCTACACACTACCTATATATGGGACAATGATTTAGAAGTTATTGTGTGGTGAATCTGAAGAGAGTTGAGACGGATTGGTAGGAGAGAATTATAGGACAAGAACGGTGTGTGTACACAGGTGGGTTGAATTAATACGTTGATAAGAGTAGGTTATGGTTGTGAGTGAGGACAGTCCTCAGTCTGAAGTTATGTTAGATGATATCGGACGCAAGCTGGAACAAGTGTCTAAAGAGATATTAAAAATATTAGGGTATGGTGGAATGAGAAGAGGAACGGATGAATGCGAAGTTGTATAGTTAGGATAAGTTACGTGAATGGCAGGATAGGTGCTGGTTGCCAATTAAATCGTTGGTACTGAATGTAAAGGAACTAAGTCTTGAGTGAGCTAGGGTCTTACATGAGGGTATGTTGTTACCTATGTTAATTGATATAAAGTAGTGAGGACTAATGGCTGGAAATAAGAAGTACTAGATCTAGAGTTTCAATGTGTTCAGATGGACAATATTTAGGGGCATGCTTTACTTCATGACATTGAAATGAAGGAATGAACGTATTAGAGAGTATGATTGTGGTATGTGACCGACACAAAGTGGGTAAATGAAGAGAATAACATGGAAAAGTATAGATCTGAGAATAGAGAATTGTCAATGTGGAAAGATGAATAGCATAGTCGGTTGGTTAAGCGGTTCATAGTGGTTAGTGTGCTAGAGGAACCGAGCCGGCGGGGTGAACAGAAGAGAAAGTGGATTGGAGTCAGCTGAACGAATGTCTGAAAGGAGAGAAATGTGAAGTTGGCAGAGGCGAGAATTAAGATGCACTGATAAGGAGAGAATGGCGGGGTTTTGATGGGGGCATGGTTGTGGCCCACCT
Organism: Trachelipus rathkii; assembly: GCA_015478945.1. Taxonomy (NCBI): domain Eukaryota; kingdom Metazoa; phylum Arthropoda; class Malacostraca; order Isopoda; family Trachelipodidae; genus Trachelipus; species Trachelipus rathkii. The sequence continues at coordinate 17,583 of JABUQX010109522.1, forward strand.
GGGGCCAAGGGATGAACCCTTACCAAGGGACTGACGCTTTACCATAGTGAGGGTCCGTCGCCGCCCAACCGGTCCATGAACTCCTAGTGGTGCATCTTCTGTCTGCTGAACGCGTGCGCCGAATTAATCGCACAGAGGGCGAGCCGCTTAAGGGCCGTTCTCGCATCATGGCTTATTCTCTCTCTGCTGCTTTTATTCTTCCGATTGCCAATCAATATAGCCGCCGCAATAACACTCCCAATCTTCGGGAAAAAAGGTAGAAGGAATTATAAAAGAAGACCAAGAAACAGCACAACCTATCAACCTACCTCAATATAATACACCACTAACTAACACTATATATCAAATATATATACTAATATTATAATATATATATATAATATATAAAACTCACTACTAACACTATATATACATACCAAAAATAATATAACTATCATAAATCAAATATAATATATATATATATATATATTATATATAATATATATATATATAACAAATATATATAAATATAAATACAGGAAGTAGCTTATCAATTCATAAATAGTCGACTAATCTTTGAACCCACTAAATTTATAAATAGAAGTTAGATATTAAAATTATAAAATATAGGATTATTAAATAAAATATAAACAGAAATAGAAATTTGTACATTTTGTTGAATGATACTTCACGATGTTCTTCAAAATGGGAATTTTCTCTTCGTGAAGAAGTTGGAGGTATCGGCAATGGTAGAGATCAGGTCTTGCTTAAAGGTAGGTATATGATTTAGGACCTCACCCTCCGCTCAACAAGCCGTTTGATCCTGATTGCAAGTGTCACATATAGAGACACATCCAAACTTCTTGAAGAACTCTCTTTTATATTGTAAATTTAAGTATAGTAGTAGAATGTGGGGTATGGAAGAAAAGATGTGTATATATTTAGGTTTTAAATATTGTTTGTAAATAATATAAATAGGTGTCCTTCGAATAGGATCACAGATTTTGTATATAAAGAAATATAGGATAGCCCTCAGGAAAGTATATACAATACTCGAAAGTAACGGAATCTGGTTCGGGAAAATAAAAGTAAGGGCAACTAAACAACGAACACGTGAGTATTTTTGTGGACATATACCAATGCTTCCTAATCTTTTTTTACAATTATTTCTATTTTCAGAGGGGACAATCTTCTAGCAGTTTCAGAGGAGAACTTCAATACTATGTACTTCAACAGAGGATTTACAAAGTCTTCTTCAAGGTTTGTAGAATGATAATATTTTATAATAGTTAATTAGATTCCTTCATAATGTAATATTTTCAGTAGTAGTTGTAAGCTTTTCTATTGCCTTTTACAGACAGACATTGTCAGATAGATAACAAAGATATCATCAGTGCTGCCTTTATTACTATCAAAGATGTCAAGAAGAATTTGGTTTCCACAGATAGAATTCACTCACTCAGACCTGTGCTCGTAAAATATTCAGAAAGGAAACAATTGGACCCAAGATTGAACCCAAAGTATGATTGGTCCCTGGACATGAACCCTAATAAGAAACAAATCAATCTCCTAGTTGTATTTTTATAATTATTTAAATTTTTAAGTTAATATTGACATAAAGACTTACCCTATATAATTTAATATAATTCCCAAGTAGGGAAAACGTTCTGTATAGTTAATTTGGGTTTTACCAGAATTGCTCCTTGAACACAGAACACGAAAGTCTGCAAAAGCTTAAAATTAATCTATTGCTATGAATATTTATTTTTATAAGTTTACTTGTCATGTTACAAGATTATAAAAGCAATTAAATTAGAACAAACAATATTTATGAGTTAAAGTTAATAACACCCCTGAGAATTGGAATTATGAATCTTCCCTTCAACATCAACAGGTAATATTCATATGCAAAGCAATCATTACTAAGAAAACTTTTTATCTTTGATAAGGAATCTTTAAAGTATTACAATATTAAATATAATGTTTAATCAAAGATTCTCATCAAGTCTGGAAAATATAAATCATTAGCACTAATTCTAGTTTCAAGGTATTTCAATAATAAAAATATAATAATGATTTTTGCAACATTAACCGATATTTACACCAACTAAAGCCTTTTATGAACAATAATAATAAAACCAACAATTATAAATTTGGTATACATGGGAAAAATGGTCTCCAATTAATATATATATATATATATATATATATATATATATATATAATATATATATATTAATATCATATATATATATATTATATATATAAATATATATAATATATATTACTATATAATATATAATAATTATATATATATATTAATAATATACTATATAATATAATATATTATAATATATATTATTATATATATATATATATATATATATATATATATATAAACTTGCAGCCCCCCCATGCCAAGTTTACACGAGCCGCCACTAGTCAGATGAAATTAGTAAAATATGTGCAGGAAAAAAAGATTCTGTAAGTATGTGGAATGAAGATAAGGGACTTAAAGAGCTTGTTCAAAAGAGATTAGTGCTAGTGAATTTAAAAGAAGCTTACAATATGTATAAAAAAGATCCCAACTCGCCAAACATTGGTTTCTCAATGTTTCCTAGTTTAAGACCAAAAAAATTGCATTATAGCGGGAAGTGCAGGAACGCATTCAGAATGTGTCTGTATTTACCATCAGAATGCAAAGCTACAAATTTCTGCACTAGGAATGAAAGACCTTGACTATAAAATATTGGTAGAAAAAGTGTCTGCTCTTCAGAAAATAGAAATTGCAAAATGCCTTTATGCACCAGGTGTCCAAGAGAAGAAGGTGTAAAGGCTTATCTGGAAGAATTAGGATCAATTATAAACAATGAAGAATTTAAATATAAGCAGTGGATTTCTGCTGATAGGTTCACACTTGTAGAGGTTGTTGAGTATAACAAAGATTTCATAGCATCCTTGTGCAAAAAAATTATTACTCTATCAAGATAAGACTATGTTGCAAAAATGCAAAGCAAATTTCTCAAGACTCTTAAATATGAACTAACCAATAAAGAATTTATTATATTGAGAGATTTTTCTGAAAATTATTCATATGTAGTTCAAGATGCCATTCAAGGTTTCCATTGGGAGAACACTCAGTGTACTGTGCACCCATTTGTATTGAATTATTGAAAATGACTCAGAAAGTGAACTTTTACATTCGTTAGTTTTTTGTCTTCTGACACGAAATACAAAAGTTCAATTATATATACGTTCCTGTGTGATCTAATCCCTAAAATTAAAGACAAGTGTCCCACAGTAAAAAAAAATACATTATTTCACAGATGGATGTGTAGGTCAGGTCAGTAAATAAGAATAAATATAATTTCTTTAATATTTGAAAACACTTTGAAGATTTTGAAATAAATTGTGAATGGCATTTCTTTCCCCCATCGCATGGAAAAAGTGTTTGTGGTGGTATTGGTTGGGCAATTAAAAGAGCAGCTACAAAAGCTAGTTTACAAAGATCACACACCAATCAAATTTTATCAGTTGAAGATATGTACAAGTTTTGTACAGAAAAATTGGAGCAAAAGATACAATTCTTTTTAATAAAAAGTGAGTATATATATTAGAGAAAGAAGAAAAGTACCTCAATAAAAGATATACCGTAGTAAAGCTACAAACATCAAAGGCACTCAAAAACATCACAAATATATCCCAGTAAGTGGCAGAAAAATTAACATTTTTGAATTGTCAAGTGATAGTGAAGGATTAGAAAGGAATATAATTTTAGAAGAGGAAGTACTTAAGAATAATGATTCTTTCAATCCTAAAATTGGAGATTACATTGTTTGCTCATACAGTGACAAGAAATGGATAGGTATTATTTTAACATATAATGATGTTAAATGATTATGAAGCCAACTTTCTCCATCCAAGTGGCCTCAATGAATTTTATTTCTATCCACAACATGAAGACAGATGTCATGTTATGAGAGAAAATGTTCATGGCATCTTGAATAGTCCTTCACTGAAAACTGGTGCTACAAGAATACAAAAGTTTTTAGAACAAGTACTTTAATATATAATATAATATATAATATATATATAATATATATATATAATATATATATATATATATAATTATATATTATATATAATATATATAGTAGTATATATATATATATATATAATATAATATTAAAAATAACTTATAATATATATACCTATATATATATTTTATAGATAGTAATAATATATAATATATATATATATATATATATATATATATATATATATATATATATATATATATATATATATATATATATATATATATATAATATTATATTTAAAAGATAATATATAATTATATAATATATATATAATAATATATAGTTATATAATAGTATATATAATATATATATATATATATATGTAAGGGGTGACTGTTAGACACTTAGTCTCTGATCTTTTTAAGCAAAGTGTTTGTTCGCCCAAAATTTTCCAATGAAAAATTATTTATTTATTAATAAAAATAACAATACATTGGCAAATTGAGGGTGAACCCAATCTTTTTCTTTAACATAACTATGTACCAAATTTAATTTCTCTAATGGATGATCTTAAACTTTACTTTCTACTTTCCAGTTCAGTTTATATTAATAAACCTTAAAAACGGTATAATAATACCCAGTTTATATTAATAAACCTTAAAAACGGTATAATAATACCCATATTTATTGTAAATACTCTTCTAATTTTCATACCTTTGGATTATAGCCATCAAGGTTAGTAGATTAAAATTCTTAAATTTTTAAAGTTATAAACTACAACTTGATCTTATGTAAATGAGATATCGATGAAATATAATACTAAATCATATCCCCAATATCTCCCTTATATTACCAGCCTACTGGTGAAACCATTACCCCGTTGAGGTTCACAAGTAGATAAGACCCCATCAATGAAACAATACTTATATCTGAAAATTAGGGATATAAGAATTCAAATCATATATCAATTATATAAACAATAAATATCCCAACTTTGACATAGTTAAAGATATTAAACTATAAACTATTAATAAATATAATAACTGCGTCCCATTCATTTCACCAAATATCATAATATCACTGTAAATACTCATTCTCACAGGTAATTATATATATTGTAGGGTACCAGATAGAAAAAGACCCCTGCATAATTAATATTTATACCGGTCATTATTAACACCATTATAGATAGAAGTTCTAACAATAAGCATTTCTAAACAAGTTTATTTACAAAGAACATATATTTAGGTTTACCCATGCAATACAATTGCACAATCTATCTACAAGAATCTTAAGTGGTTTAAAATACGCCACTCTCCCAAAGGCAAACTTTAAAAATTCGGAAAATAAAACAATAGTTGTGTTTTTTTCAACCTTAATTATAGTGATCAAAGTCTAAATAAAATAATTGCCCCTCTTGTTTTTATTTGGTTTTTCTATGCCGGACTCTGTATAAACTCCCTCCTTGATGCTTTAAATACGGTTCCCCAATCCACTTACTCATAACTCCCTAAGCGTACAAACGCATGGAATCACCCCATTGTGGGATTATGTGAAAGTAGATCCTTAACACATCAAAAAAGAATTAAAATAAAATATAAAAAGAGATTCAGCGGACAAGCTGCACCAGCCCTTCGAAGATTCTGGGGAGATTCTCCTAATCATCTGCAGTTCCCTGTAAGGGTCACAACTCCTGCAGGCACAACAGAATCTACTGTAAAATTTAGTTACACAGTAAGTATTACGTTTTTGTGGATACCAATTTTGAAAACAAAATTTTGTACACTCATTTACCGGATTAGTCTTTTTAAGTTATTGCGCATCTTTATTCTTTCCTTATTACCCAGGATTGATACAATTAACTATATATTTTTATTTCCATAAAACTATTAGGTTATTAGTGTTACCCTTCACGATATATTTTTCTTTGAGTTAGTTATTTTAAGCCCCCCCCTCCCCCCGGTTAATATCTCGTTACTCGTATTCAAATTTCCTTTGCGCTACTTACATATAATATATTTTTTTTTTTTATAACTTTCCTGTTTATATTTCGATTTGCATTTTAAAATATTTTACAACTAAGAATTTCTTTATTTTGCTTTTTCAGAACGTTAGCGTTTCTGGAGTTTGGCCTTCTGTGGGACCAATCTCCGGTGGAACAGTACTCTCAATTAGTGGTCATTTTTTAAACGTTGGGTCACATATATCTACCTACCTTGATGAACTTCCGTGTCACGTAAACAAGACTCAGTCTTCTTCGCATCGCCTTGTCTGTGTGACATCAAAGGGCATTTCTTCTGGTAGTGTAGAAGATATTCGTTTGCCCCGAAAAATTAGAACACTCGTTATTACAGTGGATGGAGCTCGTCGTAGTTTGCCTATGCCTTTCACATACACTCCAGATCCAACAATTTTAGAATTAAAACCTTTGAGAACGCCTTGGAGTGGAGGTCGTATTCTTACTGTACATGGGACCCATTTAAATTCCGTTCAAGCCCCTCGAATCACAGTACTCCTTCATGAACACGTGCTAAATTCTTCTTTATGTAGAGTGATTAGTGATGCTCAAATGGATTGTCCATCTCCAACTTTGCAAGAGGATTTTGTTCGTACGCTTATCGAGTCTTTTGAAGAAACTGCCAAACGTCGCAAGAAACGAAGGAAAGGAAACTCGAATGGACTTCATAAAAAAATTACGTCGGAAGATACCGAAGAGATAATGCTCGATTTAGGATTTATTATGGATGGAGTGAGAGAAGTTCGTCATTTGCGAAAGCATTTTCCTGGAGTGAGGTCGCGATTAACCTATGTGGATGATCCTATGTTTTATAATTTTCATCAAGGAGTAAAACTTTACAAAGGAGATACTTTGGTGATTGAGGGAGAAAAAATTAATTTTGCATCAGACGAGAGTGACATTCGTGTTACAATTGGTGGAATGGCCTGCAATGTGACATCACTAGCAGCTGGTCAACTTGTTTGTTCTCCTCCTATGGATCAACCACCACCAACGGATGAAAGAGGCATATCAACTCCAGAAAGACTGCCTTTGGTTGTAGTCCATGTAGGGGGTCATTTAAGATTCCCTGTAGGAGTTCTTCGATATGAAAGAAACCAGAAATTTCCCCTCAGTCCTGAAGGAATAGCTGGTCTTGCTGCCGGAGCACTTTTTGTCGTTCTCGGAGCTTTCATCGTCCTCGCCCTTTATCGTCGGAAATCGTCTCAGGCTGAAAGAGTTTACAAATTGATGCAACTTCAAATGGACAGTCTTGAAAGTCATGTTCGGACAGAATGTAAACAAGGTAAGCATGAACAATTGTAGTGTGGTAGTTGTAGTATTTATTTTTACGTTTATCATAACCTATTAGTTTCTATGTTTTATACTTCTTACCACTACATATAAGAAACTTTTTTGTTTTTTTTTTTTTTATTTTTCTTTTTTCTTTTATTGTCACATCTTACTTTAAAATGAAGTAAGTTCAAACAGAGTATATCGAAAGCTAGTATTTATAATAAAATAATATTTAATCGCATATATAGTCTAAAATACAACACATCTGTCAACTATACTTATAAAACCCTCAAAAATAATCCAATGTGTATGTCTGAAAGTCTGTTAAATCTTATAAAAGGAAATGTTCCTTAAACAGACCTCAGAAGGTAAAGCTGCCGTTATAGAAACATCAATAAAAAACTCTCCCTCAACTAAACCACTGAAAATAAAAGAAATTATACAGATGAGGATCTTATTCTACCATTAGTCTCTTTACTTTTGCGCACTGATAACTAAGTGATGTCCCCTATGAAGAAGTGCTGTACTTCCATATAATGAGTAGAGAAAATGAAAGTATAATAATACAGCAATTGTACAGATTCATTTCCAGTCATCATTCACCAACCTCCTATATGCCATATGTCGCACACTGTGCAAAATCCACAATCACATCATCATTATTCACAACCCCAATATACGCAGATATTACAGCCCAATGGCGATCGACATTACATACCTCTTCATTCAAAAATATTTCTTGAACGAATATTATTTTTCAGAACCTTACCTCATAGTCTATTATGATCTAAAGTGATCAAGGATAACCAATGACGGAAAGAGATGAAGGATATAAATTCGCACAATAACACTCCATGAGAAACCTCTTATCCCAGCATCCAACAAAAATTGATAAGATACCTAAACTGCATCCTACATGACACTACGTATTCCGATATCATGTGATGCAAATTATGCTTAATGAAAAAAAACGAAGTGAAAAATGAGATAATTTAAAAATATCCTAGAGGAGGCTTACCTATTAGATGTCGTAACAGGAATAGCTTATAAATATGTTTAAAAGATTCAATTATCTTGAATGAAAACAGGCAGATCATCATTTAAGATCCAAAATATGTGGATTGATAGCTGATCTTCCACATGACTGGAAGAAAGTCTTTAAAAAGGTTGGAATAGATCAACAAAATAACCTCAGACTATAATTTCCCAGAACTCTTAATCCTTAATACACAACATTACAGACTGATAATATCCAGATGCAACAAGACCTGGTTCAAGATCCCTCAGTACTCTACGCTTCAAGATAAATTAAGCGTTACCAGACGAAGAAGACATATAAAACACCTGAATATATAAACCTATGGATTACAATCTAATTATATTATTATCATTATAATAGATATATATAAATATATATATATATATATATATATAATTATATATATATACTATATATATAATATATATTATATATATATATATATATATATATGCTTTATGTGATACTATGTAAGCTTGGTATAAAATAAATATGTTATTTTAGACCTTTTCTTAATCTTTTGACTTTATGTCACATTTTGTATAAATATATATTATATATATTATATATAATATAATTATATATATAATATATATATTAATATATATATTATATATATAACATACATTATATAATATATATATATAATTATATATAATATTATATATATTATAAATATAATATATATATATAATATATATATATATATAATATAATAATATATATAAAATATATTATATTATAAGCTACATGTGTACCGTATCAACATGGAAGCGAATAGCTGGATTGATAATTCAATTCAATCTGAGGGAACCAAATATTTTTGGGATTCACTATATTTGCTTAAGTTTCCCTATACTGAAAAAAAGAATAAAAAAAAGATAAGGCGCGAAAAGGCAATTTACTCTACATTAAACCTGTAAGAAAATAAATTTTCCTACGCGAAAACCAATCCGCAGCTCGATAGAGCAGTAATTATCTGAAATGATTAAATATAGTTCTCTATAATGAAGGGAATTTCAACTATATACTTTTTTACTATACGTATACTCTAAGAACTATGTTTAAAAACCATTAAAAATAAAAACAGCTACAGTGCCGCTCAGCTAAAAATTATAGACGTGAACGTAAGTCCCTAACATCTGGACAGATTCAGGAAGAAATTCAGGTCGAGAGTTTCAGAGCTGACGTGGATTAGTATAACGATTACAAACCATTTTCCGTAAACCAAAGCGCGTTATAGTGAAAAGAGTCAGCGTACTATTAAAAAACGCATTGGCATATATATTATACTAAAAATGAATTACTCTTTAATAATGATATACTGGACGCATCTAGCTTATCTTATATAACAGATCTTACCAAAGAACTATAAAGACAACTCCTTTAGAAATGTAAAAAACTAGAGATCGAACACTTCTGTATGAAAAAGAAAACAAAAATAAAATAATCACTAATGTTTCAGCTGATGAAAGTAAGTTTTAATGGTCTGAAACTAAAATTATAAATGAAGCCGAGGACTACGGAAGTTTAAAGTGCCAATATCCGCACATTCCGTCTTATAGTTTGAAATTATATTATCTGGAGGATTTAAATGGTGAAAAATAAAAGGCAGGATTTTATAAACAGAATACACAAAGGTAAGGTTCAACTGCTAAACTCTACGAATATAAATTGAAAAGATATAGCAACGAGATAAAGGGAAAAAATAACAGCACTTGTTAAGATGAGGTGGTTATCCCTCCGATTTAACACCTATATAAAAGCAAGCTGTATAGAATCATTAATCTATTCATTAAATCAATGGGAGATGGTCAGATCACTTCCTATTTAACTCTCCCCTTCTTAGCTTTTGGATTACATCTGATAAATAAACTCTCGATTTACAACTTTTTAATGATCCATCATACAACTGATAAGAGAGTATACGAGAGGATTATGTGAAAATGATATAAATACAGACATAGAAAATTTTTCCTCCTATCTTTTTTTCTGATGTTGGTGTACAGAAGTGAAGAATGTGTTGAAACTATATTACAAGTGAAATATTACTCGTGATCGCATAGGTTACGATTGTTTCAAAGAATTCGGGGAAGGCATATTTATCGGTACCTCTATTTTTAGTTATTTAATACGATCTCTTATATGAATTATTTAAGTGACCTTGTATCAAAACTGAAATAGTACCTATGAAGATAAATAATAAAAATATCTTTAAAATCAAAAATTGTAATGTGCGAGACCTGATATGTTTTTTCTCAGACATCACCTGCGGCAACGTAAAAATCCGTCAACGTTGATGCTGAGCTGAGATACTTTCCTATGAAATCCCTCTAGGTTGAGAGGTCTATACATCTGTGAGAATAACCCAATGACTCGGCTAGAACAAAACGCGAAGCAGACGAGACTGCATAATAATCACCCCTCAAATCCCTCACCACCAGGTATGCTAGTATATACAAATATATGACCATATGTAGTAAACTAAGCTCCTTTATTAAGAGTAGATATTCTTCAAAGAGAGTAAAGTTTAACATTCCTAATGTTCATATCTTCCTCTGAATAGACCAATTTATGACATGTACGCTCATATAAAAGATGTAGAAGGAAATCCCTTCCCTTACAACGGCGCATTTTGTGCAAATTATTATTAGAAAGAACAATGCTATAAACTACAGCATAACAATATAATAAGAGTTAGTCAGTTAATTTTTCATTCATTACTACATCTACAGTTGCAAAGATAGAATAAGAAAGAAGCTCGGAATAATGGACGAGACAAATATCAGAGGGTCAAAAAGCAGATGGTATGTCTGGTTGGCATTTTTGCCAATTTATGAGAGAAGCAGCCTCTACTCAGGAGATGGGAAATATAGGTAAAAAAAACTATAAGAACAGTTTAATACTATTCATAATTGCGGCGAGAGATAACCTCATGCTCATTAAAAGACTATGCGACTGTTCAGATGAGATTTGGATGTGTTGCTAAATAACGTAAAATGTCAGTCAATGTGAGGGACCAGAGATCTAGTCATAAAGAAAAAGGACTAAAGCGGAAAAAACCTCTAAAAAAAATGTATTGATGCTATTTAATTACTAACTTAACTTTTATACGAAGATGTGATTACTGAATATAAGAAATGTTTTCTGAAAATTCATACTCACGACCCACTAACTCGCCACTACAGATGCATTCCTCAGCCTTCTCAGCTCCCTACTGTAATTAAGAAGAATCTGATCCTTTCCATAACCCTACCGATTAGCGTAAGGGATCAACATTTATCAGATTAATTCTATGCATCATCACCAATACAGATGTTCCCTAGAGTTCAATAATTCCAGGCTCACTTCTGATCAATACCTATTCCATCTAAGTGTTTTTATATGTAAAGATTCCAAATTTTTAAACCTGATGGTACAGTTCTTCCTTCGGGTGATGACCATTTAGTATATACAGAATCAAATTTCCTTGTATACATGTTATCACTCGTTGAAGCTATCTTAACGGAACTTCACTAGTGCCGTCAGCGGCTAATTATCCTGATCGACGCATATATAGACATTTTTAAATTATCAGCACGCTAACAATTCCATTCTCCATTCATGGGTTTATATTCAAAGATGACGCTCTGCACATATAAGTTGAAAAACACTAATGGCATTAAAGAGATACTCGATTAATTTTGCTGAAATCAAACATAAATTCTTCCTTTTCGAAACACATTCTACCATCTGTAAAGATACTAGAATCCTTTTAACCCGATCAATCCTAAATTTGCTCTTTAAAGAACGAGATTCATTAAGGCTTTTCTTAATGAGAACAACAAATAAAGAAAGGAAATTATAAAGGGATTAATAGTAACTTTCTCTTTAATTTCCTTTCTGTTTGCCTAATCGTTTACAGTAAGTAAAACCAAGATATTTACATGCATCAAGATTATTGAAGTATCAAATATCCCTAACATTTTTGTTTTTTTTTTTTGGGAACGGGAAAGTTTACCACAGAAAGTCAATAATATGATTTGGAACATGAAGACCTTATTAGGAAATTATAAAACATCAACCCTTATTAAATTCACACCTTTCGACTTAAGAGGTATCAGTTTCTATGTGAATGGACTCCTTCACCGCGATTTGAAATGTATATACAACGAGACCCTGTCTCTCCTAGTACTCTTCCATTTTTCCTACTATAGCCCAGTCTGCAATTTCATGTAATATTAGGGACAGGCTAAATCTTGAAGAAATACGCAAAAAGAATAGCAATTGTAAGGCTATGATCTCCCAGCCGACCTTATCAGCTTTGTAACCCTTCATCATTAACACATTTGAGAAATGCACATTACGGCTAAGTCTCTCTTTTGGATCAAGTCTACAATCACCCATCACTAGTGGTCTATCTTGAGCATCCTAATCATGAATGACAGATACGCAAGTGCTTTTGAATTATTAAGATGAATGAAGAGGAATAAAATCAGTGTTTAAAAATGAACCACGTTTAGGTGGGTTCGCTATTAACATAATAAACACGTAAAAAGCTTGGAGAAGGATACTCTGCTTTGTATCAATAATCACCTCTATCACATCACCTTCAACTAACATGGGATTTTCCGTACAGGCAAAAAAACGATATATGTTCAACTTCATGATTCTTTTGAACTTAAAATTTATATTGATTAATCATTATACTTATTTTAAATAAATAATGTAAGTTATGTAAAAACTAAGTCTTACCCATACCTTTATTATTCAATTTATTTGGAGTCTATTCTATATTATATTTCATACTATATGCTTTTAAATAATAAGTATGTTTTAATAACTTGTAAATATTATTATAGCTAAAAATTACGAATGTCAATGATTTTATATTTCTTATATTACGCTAATAAATGTCTAAAATTGAAAAAGCCAGCGATTTTACTCCCCTTAAAATCGTTATATATATTATATATATAATATATATAATAAATATATATATAATATATATATAATATATATATATATATATATATAAGATATTATAATATATATACATATATTATATATATATTATAATAGATATAAATTATATATATTATGGTAATATTGGCGTCTGCAGGCGCAGCGCGCGCCTTACGCGTGAAATGATTGGCTCCTAGCGCACGCGCGCGCTTACCAGATAATATTGCGCCGCAAGGCGCACCTGCGGTTTTGCGGCGGGTTCACCTCGAGCGGACTCGGAAACGTTGCTTCACTGCCCCAAATGAGTAACTCTAGATATAATTCTGTGTTATACAGTTAAAGAAAAGACTAACTCAATAGTAGGAAGCCTCCCTAGCAATTGTAATAGCACAATCGATCCTCATACCTTAGTAATCTTAGGGGTAGACACAATATTAGGGCTATTAGGGGATTCTAGAAAAGGCTTGGAAAACAAAATTCACTCATTGGCACTAACACCATGCACGTGTGACACTCAGTGCACTGGCACTCACATTACCTATGTGCAATCACTGGACACATTGCACTAACGCACTCATTGGCATCACTGGCACATCATAGAATACTAATCAGAAACTAATAACAATCTAAACTCCTATACGGTATTATACCATCAAATTGATCCGTAAAAGTTGAACCTAACAAATCTGAACCATCAATATTATAGGTTCCATCCAAAGATGAACATCAATATAGGTGCGCAACAAAGAGCCATAAAGTTGAGCCACAAGAATGAAGCCATCAAGAGATGAGCCATCAAAGAGGATTTCATCAAAGATGAATCAATAGCTAGCATCAAATCGATGACATCAAAGCTGAAGCATCAAATTTACTCAAAGCTTAGGCATCAAACTAATCATCAAAGCTGAGAATGACAAGAGTGTGTGTGGATGTATAGTGGAGAGTGTGATGTAATTATATTTATCGTGAGGAAGTGTCTAGATAGATGAAGTGATCTATGATGAGGTAAGTGTCTATGGTGGTTATTGTGGTATAAGTATCTAGCTGTGGGTAGGTGTTAGTCGATAAGGGTGGTGTATTGTATCCTTATGGCGGGTGTGAGGTGGGTGTGTGCTATATTAGTACGGTGTATGGTCTAGTATTGTGTATGTGCTAGTTAGTCTGTCTGCGGTCTATTTGGTAGGTGCAGTTGAGCTAAGTGTCTATGGTGGTGTATGTGCTTATAAGAGCTAAGCGCCGTGTGCGTGTGTTGTGCTAATACGTAGCCGTGTTTGTGTCTTATACGTAGCGTGAGTGTGTTTGTGGTGTGTAGGTAGGTGTGATGGATGGAAATATAATGAAACTCAAGTTAGGAATAATACATACAGGCAGTACCTACAGATGACTCATTAGCTTACCTCTACAGCAAGTACTGTTCAGTACTGCATGAGTCAATTTAAAGCCCATTAATCCTTACCAACCTTTAGGAAAGTCAATTCATGCCTTGATACTATATTCAAGGCCTAAAGATCAAGCCAAGATCCGAAAATACTCAAGCAAAACACCATAAAACGGCTTAAGCCCACTAAATGGGTCCAAAAGGGGCCAAACTAAGGGATACACTGTACAGACGGTGCACGCAGAC